>JARLTB010000101.1:16420000-16537500 GCA_030141615.1 Unio pictorum | reverse complement strand
GAATGGAATGGATGCTAGTTTAGAAAAATGACAACCATAGCACTCAAATGGATTTCTCTTTGCTGAGTAAAAGCATGGAATGGGATGCCAGTTTAGAAAAATGACATCCATAGCACTCAAATGGATTTCTCTGTACTGAGTAAAAGCCTGGAATGGATTCTAGTTTAGAAAAATGACACCCATAGCACTCACATGGATTTCTCTGTACTGAGTAAAAGCATGGAATGGATGCTAGTTTAGAAAAATGACACCCACAGCACTCACATTGGATTTCTCTGTACTGAGTAAAAGCATGGAATGGACGCTAGTTTAGAAAAATGACACCCATAGCACTCAAATGGATTTCTCTTTTGAAACAGTGACTTCAACAATATTTTAGACCTTACGTAGACCTTTAGACCTTCACGATCATTTAACTGTAAAATACATTTTGTATTGTTCACGTGCTTTAGAAGCATGGGGAGAACTTAAATGTTACAAACTGATGTAGTAGATAAGGTAAAAATACGTGTATCTGATCTCTTTTTAACAATCTGGTGTAATTCAAGTAATTCAGACCTAGGTACCAGTCAGGTGTGCACAATATAGCTTGTGGTGGTAACTTCGAATTTTGTCGTGAGTTAGAAATAATAAAACAATATATGGATGTAATTGGAACTCAATGCTGGTAGAATGCGTGATTAAAAACTGACAGCTAATTGAAGAATAGTCCTTGTCATTTTTAATCTTAAATCAACACAATAAACTTCAAATGAGGCAAATTAATTTATGATGTCAGGTCACAAGGTTTTCAGTTCAAAATATTATACAAGATAACTTTCCACACAAACGTCTTTATATGCATACTATAAACATTTAGATGACGAGAAAGTCTAGTGGAAGACTAGAATAGAATCAATTATTTATTTATTATGTGAATATAGAAAAATAGGATAATATGATTGTTAAGTTAAAATGATTGATAATGCAACATTTAAACAAAAATAGACACAAGCTAGATATCAACAGACAAGCATACATTTATTAACATTCGAAATATATCAACCAAAATGGCCTAGTGGTTAGAGGTCGTGGGTTCTATCCCCGGCCGAGTCATACAAAGACTTACAAAAATGGTACTAACATTGGCTTTCGGCATTAACAGGTTAGTGTTAGGACTGGTCGGCCTGGTGTCAGGATAATGTGAATGGGTGGGACATCATGCTACATGTCTGCGGCATGGTTCCCCCAGTGCTAGATATCGCTATAAACTGCCTCACTGCAACAATTGTTAAAAGCTACTTACAAAAATCCTAATCAAACAAACAAACATAAAGTCTAAACCACCGCTCCGGTGGCCTAGTGGTTAGATCGTCCGCCGCGGTAAGCATTAAGAGGTTAGTGTTAGGACTGGACGGCCTGGTGTCAGGATAATGTGACTGGGTGGGACATGTCTGCAGCATGATGCCCAAGTGTTAGACATCACTATAAACTTCATCACTGAATACATCGTAGAGATATGCCTGAAACATTTCAAACAAACAAACAAACATATTCTCTAAACGAAAATTTTAAAATCAGTGTTAAACATTGTTAAACGTGATGTCTTGATCTAATTCCTTAAATAATATTTTTGAAAAATCCATGACCAACATCAATAGCCCTTGCAAAATGTTTATTTTAATGGTCAGTAAGGTATTTATATTTTATTGGTTTTTTTATAGTTTATCTCTATATGTTTATTTTTGCTTTTTGCCACATAATTTTGAATTGCCGTTTGCTTAGGAGTTATTTTCGTTAAAAAAAACATTTTAAATGCAAGATGACCTTTTTCAGCTGAATAGTTTTGTTATTGCAGTTTTTATTGTGTTTTGTTTCCAAATCATGTTCCAGTTTCGTCAAATGATCATCTGTATGATCAGCTAATACAATACTTTGAAAATTAAAGAAAGGATAATTTAACAGTCATTTTACATAAATGAATTGTAGCAACAATATAAGCAAGTGGGGACAAAAAAAAGCGTATTTAGTAAACATAATCCATTCATAATGCCAGCAAAGAGTGACCGAAGGGTTCTAGAATTTCCCTTATTCCTACTGTTACTTACTTGTACTTTGGAATATATTGATTATAAACAACCCACTCTACAAGTTTTAATTCTCGTACATGGTAATGTGCGCCTTCCATCCCTTCCTCAGACGTTTTATCATCATCATCATCATCATCATCATCATTACTACCACTATTGTTTATATTATTATTAGTAGTAGTAGCAGTAGCAGTAGTAGTAGTATTTCAAATTCACTACTTTTAGATATGATGCCTTGGCAAGAAGGCAAAAAATATATTTCAAGGTACATGTTAAATAGTTGTTCATGCATTGTTATATCCAATCACAGTATTGTATTGTTTTGTAATGTATTTAAGGAAGTGCATCTCCTTCTAATAATAAACGTCCAGTATAAATATTCTGATAAAGAGAAACATCAATATCACATTCTATTGTTGAAACAATGCATTTCTCGAACTTGAAGGTGGATTAAGCAAAGCAAGGACGAGTTTCTTTGTCAATCTCTGATCTGGTTTATCAACGTTAATAAGGGCCCCGGTTGCTCCTAGCGATCACCGTCATCTCATCTTTGTCCACGTCTTTTGAAGTTGAAACAATGAATTTCTCGAACTTGTCAATCTCTAGCTCCATTGGTAACGTGTATTCTCTGATCTGGTTTACCAACCTTAATAGGACCCCCGGGTGGTCCGGTGGTCTAAAGCACTCACTCCTAGCGATCACTGTCATCTCACCTTTGTCCGCGTCGGTTTAAGTCCGCGCTTGTCCAATAGTAGATTTTCGTAGGTCTGTGGTTACCGGGTTCTTCCTCCACCAGTTTTATTCGCCACCATCCATATATAGCCTATATTGCGTTGATAAAAGGCAATAAGCCAAAAGCAAGAAGAAGAAGAAACGGGAATAATAATGTTTAAAATGTGTTCACATTTATGAACATTTCAGTTACATGCATACATCATTCATTTCCAAGTTCTATGATATACATCACACATTTGTATTACTGGTGTATTAGATAACGTAGTAGAAGGTCGGAATGTAAACGTGCGGAATAACATTCTTAAATTAACACTTTACTCTTCTCTTGCATAGATGTTTATTTCAAAGCTGAAGTTAAGTGTTTGAAACGAATTGCGAGGTTTCATAACAAACTCTTTCTCTCTTTGCACACACACACACACACACACACACACACACACACACACACACACACATACATACATACATACATACATACATACATACATACATACATACATACATACATACATACATACATACATACATACAATTATAATTATAATAAAAATTATAATTATTATTATATTATTATTAATGACGAGCATTATTGTATTATTGTTGTTGTTGTTATTGTGATTGTTCATACACAGTGTTACGTGCTTTGGCTCGAATAAACAGTAACATAGAAACAGTGAAAATAACAAGATTGTAAAACTTAATAAAGAATTTATTGAGTACAAATATATTTCAGAAAAGAAAAATAAACTTACGGTTTAAAGAATCAATTCCAAAATTAATCCAAAAATAATTTAAAATATTATCCACTAGAGAAATTGCAAATGTCCTGGTATTAAAATGTCCAAATAATTCCAAGTTCGAATTCCAGCGAAGTATCCAACATGGAAGACGATGTTACTTGATGAAGTCAGTTCTTGTTAATAAAAAACTCTATGAGCACAATTTTTTCCAGATAAATGATAAAATAATTCCTCTCGATCCAAACGAATTGACATAATTTCCATTTTAAGGTAATTTATAATAACTCAAAAAGTCAGAACTTAATATTCTAACAGCCCAATTTTCTATTGAATAGCTCGCTCCCAAAATCATAGTTTATATAACTGTTTTTTACGTAAACAAGGGGTCAAGTGATCTTCTAGAAACTATCAGAACAAATTTACGTTCAAAAACTCACGTACCGAGCGTATGATCGAACTAAAATAGAAAGATGTTTATCTAAAACTCCACAGTGTCCATGGAACCAGCCAATCATTTTAAAAGCTTGTTTCCAACTCTGAAACCAGATCAGAAATGAGGTCAACAACTGGTGTTTACTCTGTAAAAGTACAGGTAACCCCCCATTGTCCAATGAACTAATCTTGAAACTTAATATTCTAAATTTAAATCTGACAAACAAACAAAAATAAAAATAAATGTAAATATAAATGACTTATATCAAATATACGTAACACCTTCCCACACAAAATAAAAAGAAAGGTTTATACGGAAAGTTTTATCTGGTTCTGGAAGAGGTATGCATGGTGAATTCCAATCACATTTACTTAACTCGATAAAATCATTCTCCAGCAAATATTGAATTTCTTTATTTTATGTATTCCTGTTTGAGTGGATTCATCTTGTTTAGATGTTGTTTGACACGTTTGGAATTTACAATTTCAACGTCATAAAAAAATTTGTTTGTCCTTCTAGGAACATCTGGAAATAAGTGCTCATATTAAAATAATAACTGTTTCAGTTCATTTCATTCTTTCACTTCTAAATGTGAAAGTTTCTGGTCTAGATCTTTCATAATTTCTGAATTACAAAGATTCGTCATTCCAATATCAATAGAATCTGATCATATTCCTTCAATGAGTATGACAGGTACGACTAAATTAATTACAGGTTTAACATGGCTATCTCTTTCAATATACTCTTTTAGCATGTTTATATGGCAGAGTTGTTTTTGTTTGCGCCTCCCAGGAGTATTTATGACGTAATTTAAGTCATTAATCTTCCTGTCAACTGTGTAGGGACCATAATATTTGGCCTGAAGAGGATTTTGTGGCATTGGTAAGAGAGCCAGGACTCTATCACCAGGCTGAAAACTCCTTTCCTTCGATTTTTTTTATCATATCTTGATTTCATTTTAGATTGAGCAGAGTGCAGATTTGCTCTTGCGACCTCACCAGCCTTTGACAACTTGTATCTAAAATCGGAAACATAATCAAGAAGATTGATCTCAGTATCTTCATTAGAGAGAAGTTTCTCGTTCAATAACTTCAATGGTCCACGCACAGTGTGTCCAAAATCCAGTTCAAAGGGACTGAACCCTAAAGATTCTTGAACTGATTCTCTTACAGCAAACAATAGTAAATGAATGCCTTCATCACAACTTTTATTCGTATCAAAACATTATGATCGGATCATACTTTTCAAAGTCTGATGGAATTTTTCTAATGCCCCTTGGCTCTAAGGATGATATGCAGAAGATTTGAATTGCTGATTGCCCGATTCATACATAACTTGTTGGAAAATTCCAGACATGAAATTTGAACCTTGATCAGACTGAACAGATTTGGGAAGGCCATCCTGAGTAAAAAAAAAAACATTATCAAAGCTTTTACTATTGGTTTAGATTTTATATTCCTCAACGTAATTGTCTCTGGAAACCTTGTTGACGCACACATAATGGTCAACAGGTATTGGTTACCTGACTTGGTCTTGGGTAAGGGACCTACACAATCTACCATAATTCTACTAAATGGTTTGTCAAAGGCATGAATAGGTTGCAGATCAGCCTTAGGTGTCTTCTGATTGGGTTTTCCTAAAATTTGACAAGTATGACAAGATCAACAGTATTTGGCAACATCACTTTTGATTTTATTAATCTCTAAATGACCAGCCAAAGGAGTTTCATGGGCCAGATTAAGTATTTCCTGTTTGTAAGGTTTTGGAACTACTGTTTGATAGTTCACCGACCACTCATCACCAGCAGGTACCTCGGGAGGTCTCCATTTTCTCATAAGAATTTCATTTTTAATGAAATAACAGACAGGAACTTCAGTGGCTTCAGTCTCACTTATGGCCCTTTGAAACAAACAAGAGATCTCAGGATCTTTTTCCTGTTCGACGACAAGTGACTGTCGTTTATCACCTTGAAGAATAAAGAGAATGAGTTGTTAAAAGAGGATCACTATGATCAATACCTTCTTATTGATCCAAACAAGGAGTAAAAGTGACCTCATCAAAAGCCTGACCTATACAGCTAAAGGAATACTGGCCACTTCAACCTCAGTCTCAAGAACTTTCTTTGCCATAGCTCTGGTAACTGCACAAACTTGATATATATCAGGGAATTCTTTTTCAATTGGATCAACTTTCTGATCCATAACAAGCTAATCAGTTACAATTGGATTAACCACAACCTTGTCTTGAGCTAAGACATTGCCTAGCAATAAATGAATGCCCTCAACCGGTAAATAATACGGATACTAAGTCTGATGACAAATTTACACAATGGAGAGGAACATTAACAAAGCCGCACTCTACTCCCTGAATAAGAACACTTTCATTAGAAGAAGAATTCTCAGAAAAAGGCAAAGTACCTGACAATAAAAGACTCTGAGAAGCTCCTGTGTCCCTTAAAATTTTAATAGGGGTGGGATTGGCTAAATCACACAAGAGTGATATAGAACCCTTCGATATGAATGGTTGATAATTCTCTATAATAAAATCAGACTGGGATTTATTAGAACCAACAAATGTATTGCTTTCAATACATGACCGTGACCTTGACCTCTTAGAAATAAGAGCATTTGGAACAGGTCTTTCTTGATTCTGATGCTTATTTTTCAATTTGTAGCAATCAGAAATAACGTATTCTTTTTTCTTGCAATAGGTACACCTCGAAGAGACAATGATCTAGAATCAAGCTTCTCTGAAGTTTGGATTTTGAAAGTTGTGCTAGTTTGAGTTTTAAATGGGCTGGTATTAGGCTGAAATACTTCTCTGCCAGAAGACTGTTGAGTAGAAGTCTTGTTAACAAAAGTAACTTTATGTGTCAAACAATATTCGTCAGCAGCTCGAGCAGCATTCTCCAAGGTTTCAATCCTATGCTCATCAAGATAAGTTTTAGCGTCACTATGGACACAGTTTTCTTTTTAACTCTTCAATTAATATCATTTGCTTGAAATTTTGATAATCTTGTTCGACTTTCTTGGCTGACCACCATCTATCAAACAACTGCTCTTTTTCTCTAGCAAATTCGACGTGAGTTTGTCCAGCTTCTTTTCTTTAATTTCTGAATTTTTGTCGATAAGATTCAGGGACTAACTCATAATCCCTTAGAATGCATTGTTTAACCACATTATAGTCACCACTTTGGTGAACGGACAGTGAAGTGTAAATCTCACTAGCTTTACCAGTGAGTACACATTGCAATAACTGAGTCCAACGCTCCATTGGCCACTTTAAATTTTCTGCAACTTTTTCAAAATGAATGAAATATTTGTCTATTTCATTTTCTCTGAAAAGGGGCACTAATCTAATATTTTTTGCTAAATCAAAACTTAAATTTGGATTTGAAGTATGAAGGTGTTTTTCACTTGCCAGCTCTAATTCTTTCATTCTACATTGATATTCGCTTTCCTCATTCTCTCTCTCTCTCTCTTTATCAATTTGTTTTTCTTGTAACCTAATGTGAATCTGTTCTTTTTCATATTGTCTTTCTTTCTCCTTTTTGTCATATTGTCTTTCTTTCTCCCTTTCCTGTCTCTCTCTGGCCCCCTTGCATGACATTCCAGCTTCTTGAACTCTAATTCCATCTTGAATTTTAATTCTAATTCCTTTCGTTTAATGGCAGAGTCTGATGTAGACTTACTGACCGAAATCAAAGCACTTTTTTCCAAAACATTCTTTTCTACCAAATATTGGACCAAAATCTTTTTGATATCTTTTTTCGCTAAAGAAGCCTTGACTTCAGAAAGATCATATTTTCTGGCAAGTTTAATCAACTTATCTTTTCTGAAAAGATCTAATTGCTTCTGAGTAGGATTAGAAAGAAATATTTCTACTTTAGATGTCATTTTAATACACGCCTGTCAATCTCACTAAAGATTTTAAAAAAATTTCAAAAACTAGAGGAATTCAAATTTGAAACAAAAGTTTTCTGAAAAACTTTCTAGCCAAATTCCAATCGATCTCAATTTTGGACGAGCTCCCAATTTCTTTGTTACGTGATTAGGCTCGAATGAACAGTAACAAAGCTTTATTGACATGTTGGTTTGATGTTATCGTTATCTAGTGGATGATCGTTTATAAGGGTGTTGCCCTGTTCGAGTAAAAAGATAAAATATGAAATTAATGGGTGGAAGAATCAGAGACATGAGAATAAATATAAATTAGAACCACACGAGCCGCTGTATGCAGAATGAAGCAATTTAATATGTTATACAAACAGAATGAAATGAGACACATTCTTAGAAATACAATTACATAATTTATATTTAGAAAAAGGCTATTAGCCGTTCTGATTGTACCGATAAGACAAATTGCATAATAAAATGAGATGAAAAATATAACTCAATTGCCCAGGATGCCTGCATAACCTGTCAACTTGACAATCTTTTCAAATTCAACGTTGGTGACAAGTTAAAGTCGACATATTCCATTTGTTTCTCTTTCCAAGCTCCTTATGGGTCATAAATCTTATTTTTCTTCATGTTTGCCTCTGGTTACGTATATATATATATATATATATATAGCTATTTCAATTATTAAAATATACGATATTGAACACTATACCCTCTCTCGTCATGTCAGCTATGAAACGTAATTCAATACAAACTAAGTCTCATATGGGTGAGCAAAAACCGAGTACAGACAATTAATGTATCTTCATAACAGCTATCAAGCATTCCTCACGGAACCACGACATGACACGACAAAGGGTTCGATATCTGACATTCAGAATGGATTCACAGCTCAAATCAGGTATGATCACTTTGTTCTTCAACATATACTCTCTTATCGGCAAGGGCTGCTAATATATAGATATTTGTTACCTAATTGATCGTATAGCAGTTGAATATGTCAATTGAATATCTGTCAATGGTTCTGTCAAGGTAATCGTGTAATGCAAAGTCAATATAAAATAGATCAACGCATTTAAATGTCAATACTTCAATATTCTGAAAAGAACCGGAAACTTACCGTTTAGCTTAAATAACGATTTAATAAAAATGTTTACCTAAATTAACCACGGAGCAATCTATTAAACCAACAAACACTCAGCCTCCTAATTACGTATTAATACATTAGGATAAATTGTTTTAATGAGACAGTCACATAAGTAAAGTCATCTCTTCCAAAACTATATAGCATTTGTTCATTCATCATATATTAGCTATCATCACGTGATCTTCTGCAGATGTTTTGTCCAAACCTATATCGCTAGTAATTCTTCATTATGAACCAGCAATGTTCATGTCAAAGCATTTATTCTTGTCCAAGCAGTCCTTTTCAAATTACACACGGTATCTATTAAACTGCCGTGATTGTTACTTTGATAACTAGTTTATCATCCTTTACCAGCCTTTCCAATTCGCTGTGACGGATTGATCTCAGAAATCCATATCCTATATTTCTTTCAGTGCAAGGCTTCTGAAAGCTAAAATGGCTTGGATCAGCATCGAAACAGTCAACAAATTTATAGTTACTTAACTCTGGGTCAAATACATGCAATGTAAATTTTCCCCTGAATGGCCAATTGAGATTGTCATCCTCCAGGCTTCTGACAATTACGATATATACAGTCATACAAATTTCTCCTTCGACTTCTTCGCCATTTAAGAATACCTTCAATTTCATCTTCACACAATTAGGTGTGATGAAAGGATCGCTTATTAGTGCCAAATGCCTGTTTGTCATGGCCTGCCTTTTCTTTTCTGCAAATGTACAGATTTCCATAATGTTACCGCCAATCCCGTGCACTCCATCTTGAATTTGATCTGCTATCATTGGCATTGGTAGAGCACGAGGACAAAGAATTGTAAGGTGCTCAAACACAAAATACTCCAGCACTCCGTCGCAAAAGCGGAGTCCTACATTTGGATCGAATATTTTTTTAAGTTGTCTATGTAACGAGGTATCATCAGTTTGCGTTGTAGCGTTTATAAATGGGCAAGTTCTCTCGTGTTCTCTCATGCGTTCCTTCGTTAATTTCACATTGCATCCCTTTTGTCTATACTTGCATAAAACAAGTCTCACTGTACCTTCGTTGTAAGTAGATAATCGTAGCTTCTCTTCGGAAGACATACTATATAAAAAAATGAAAAGAGAACACAGTATAAGTGAAACATGTCACGCACCATATCGTTAGACTTTGAATTAGAAATAAAATGATAAGACAAGAAAGACTGCTCACATAATTGTTTTCCTTTAATACATTTTAAGATGTAAAATCAACATTCTGTTCGATACATTAATAACCGATGAAGGAAGTTTCAATTAAGAATATCTTTAACTGTTTTGTTATCAGTGTGGAATGGATATTGTCGTCTTCAAACCAACATCTTTATGTATATCTTCTGACATTTATAATCATTGCAAATAAATGTCCGAATGTAAGTTACAACACAGTGATACAAGTTAGAGCTATACATACTGTCATTTCTAACGTAAACTAGAAAGACTGTTTTCGTACATAAATGTATTTATCCCTGACAAATTTGTTTGAGGATAATGACGTGCTTAGCGATCTAAGTAAAGCAAACACATTATTTTTCAATTGATTTCTTATCTATTTGACGTCTGAATGAAAGTATCATTTAAAGCGTATCTAAGTTACATATCCCCATTAACTCTCTCATTACGAACTGGATCATATTTTTATGTTTGTAACATAGACAAGCAGTACGTCCGTACATGAGCAAGGGATTACAAAATGTATTGTATTGGATCTGAGTAGAATTATTTAAAAACATCCTACCTGTTAGGAATGTAGCCACAATGAGACTCCAAAATAAAACTGTCACTGACATATGGGTCGATCGAATGGTTAGCACACTATGCGTTAAGTGAGAGAGAGAGAGAGAGAATAATGAGTTTTAAGTGCTTCGTCCGTGAGGCTATTAGCACTGTTTTATCTCCTAAAAGGAGTTATTTAATTATCCCGTGGGTGGGAATTGTGCCGCGCACCCACTGGGCGTTTATGTGATCAGAGATCACTAATTAATTAGGCCGTCACATCTGGTCAATAATTATACTGACGCGGTGTGATTGGAAGGCCGGGGGTGGGTAGGAATAGAACCCACACACACCCACCCATGCTGTAGTATTCATTGGATGTGCCTACCTCTGCAATAGCAGTAAAGAAAAGCGAGAGAAAAATAGTTTTCTCATATCGCCTGTATCTGCATAGTTATTGGGCGTGCATGCACGTGAATTAACTGCTGCAGGCAGCAAGGGAGGCGAAGAGCCAAGCACGCGCTCATGCATCAAATTCAGTCCAGTTGTACTAATGGACAGCCTAACAACCAATAATGTGTAAGCCACCTGTGTAATTAGCCAAATATCTGAGTTACAAATATTTATTTAACATCCTATCAAAATATAGGGACCCAGTACCATGAGCGTACATACAAGGTCCCTATTAATTAAAATTAAAATGTCTAAGCGACATATAAAAGTGTAGTCAATGGTAGGGGTATTTAGTTATGAATTTGTTGAAGGCAGTGCCAAAAAATGTCATATTAGTTTTTTCAGGGCCAAATAGTTGTTCAAAAAGGGGTACTCTAAGCCAAATGAGTCCCCTATTTTAGCAGCAATTGTATCCGCCATAATAAGGCAGATACTGGACGTAAGGGTACCTTCCTCTCTCGTCCTCTATTTCTACCAGCCTTTGGGCGGTTCTGGGTTCCTCTTTCCGTATGCTAGGGAACTCTAGGTCATGTACTTCTGCCAGATAGTCCGCTGCATCTAGTAGATGGGCTAGGGGCCTCTCCCAGAAGGCAGGCATGTAGTACAGTTGCATAATCTTGCATGCAAAATCCCATTGTTGTGCCTGGGGGGGGGGGGGGGTCTTGGTGTAGAGCTCTGTATCCGATGTAGGTAACTGCAGAGATAAATCCGGCTGCTTTTCTTTTGTTGGCGACTAGGTTTTTTAGTCCTAGTTCACGGCATAGCTGGCCCATAAGTTCATCTTTATTCTTTTTGGGCATTCTTGCAGTCTTTATTGGTGTTTCCCATTTCTGACTTGGAGTGGTTGTGGTAGGAGTAGTGGTTTCCCTTATTTCCTGTTGTTCTTCAGTCAGGCTTGCTGCTTGGCCTGCTGATTTGGGTTTGGGGGTGGAAGACAATGGCATAGTCTTTCCACCCCCCTTTGTCCCCTTTCCCTTGCTTTTTTTATTAGGGGCTGGTGGCGGTGGTGTTGGCAGTGGTTCAGGTACTGGTATGTAGATTGGTGACGTGGCCATATTTTCTTTTCCAATCTCCTTTTCTTGTAGTAGTATCTGGATATTTTGGGTTAGCACCGCTATTTGTTGTTGTAAACTCTGAAATTCCTGGGAAGGCGCCTCTATAACTGCAGGTGTTTTCGTTATAGCTGGTTGCGGAGTTTCAGGTAGAGGGGTGGGTGGGCGGCGTGGTTGTCCGGTTTCCCGCCATTGCCGCCGTCGTCCTTTTTGACCTCTGTATTTCCACACCCTATTTGTTACTTTGTCATTATTTTCGTCCTCTCCCCATATTAGCAGCAGGGTCGTACTTTTTCCTGCTTTGCGTTATGCGTTAAGTCTATCGCGCGGTCTTTATATATCATCGGTGCAATAAAGCCCCACCAATCAGAGCTTCTGAAACGATCATTGTACAAGGGGGAGTGGTTATAAACATGAAATGCAAACGTGTCAGTCAAGATGAGACTGACACGTATTATCGAAGGCACTACCCAACATAGCTCGAATTGCGTGTCTTTAGCTGCACAAGTACATGATCCAATAAAAATGCATTTCTATACTTTTAATTTAATTCCGTTTTGATAGCTCTTTTGTGTAAACGTCCACGTTCATGGTCTGATCAGGTAAGACTGAAAAAAGAAAAAACAAAAACTCTGAAGTATTGGTTAATACAGTTAAATGAAACAAAATGTGTTTCTGTTTAGAAAAGCCAGCAGCTTTACAAAAGAAACTAATTGAGTAATAAAAAGCTATTTAAAATGATAAGAGTAAGGTCTTTGATATGTGATATGGCGTGTATCATAACGCTGAAATAAACGGACGTTTTCTTAATGCCATGAACTGATGCTAAAAATAGTACAGATGCATAAATTAGCAATACTTTTATTTACACAAATAGTGTACGTATAACTTACATGTACATGGACTTCTTATGTTTGCCATTTTAAACTGAACTGTGTTCTGTTTATGCAACTTAGCCATTGTCAAAGTCTACTATCTTAGAAGATTCTAAGAGTTCCACTTTTATGTCGTTATGGTGTAATTTATTTTCTATAAACTATAATAGAAGTCCCACCCGGGCTCGCTTTTGAAAGCAAGTTAAATTAGTGAACTATAGATGTAAAGTTCAGAGCTCACAGTCATTAATGCCGACGGTTAGAGTGTTAAATGTGCAAAAAGGTTGAAATTCAATGAATAACAGTTCAATAACAATTCAATAATCAGATTTTTCAAATTTCAAATTACACCCCATCCACTCATTTCTTTTATTGCCTATTACGTCACTTGATTAGCAGTGTAAAAACTTGATTTCCACCTGTCCTTGTATTCTACTCATCTTGGTATTCTTATCTATACTTGTTCTCTCAATTCCTTCTCATCTTCTTATGCGACTTTCTACAAATTCCTTCTTCTCCTCCTCGAAGTCTTCAAACACCTTTTCATCCTCCTTCAGACACCTTTTCCTCCTCCTCCACCTTCTCTCCACCGACTAGACTTCCGTCATCTTCGACGGTTTCAACTAGTCTCACTTCCGTATCGAACTCTTAAAAACTCGGGATTCAATCGTACCCAATGTTCTCTGTCCACTTAAATGCTTTCTGTGAAAACACAAGGACGGTACAAACTTTTCCATTAGCCCTCTCATCTCACACTACACGCAGTATATCACCAAATAACGGCTATTACGCTGCTACTGTCGCATTCATTCACATCGAGATACCCATACGTTCTTGTATGTTACAACAATCGTCATGATACAGCACGGTATCATATAAGTCTTATATACACATTAATACATTATATCACATCAAGACATATTCCTAATCATATTATATTATACAATATCACAATAATCAGACACATTCCTTTACCTTACTCCCAAAACAAATTACACAAATATTCATATACCCATGCTCTGATATATTCATATGTTCATAGTAACTAATCTTACATACATCAACCTATCCAAATTCACAAATCCAGCATGTGTAAATTATAATAACACGCATTAAAATAGATGCACTAGTTTACAAAGCAACATAATAGCGAAGTATAAAGTTAATTTTGACTACAAGATAACATTATACATAATTCTCTACGTTAAGCGCATTTCTCACACACTACAATATATGATTGTATGACCTATTTGTTTTCAGAGTATTGAAACATGCAAACATTCTATATGATTTCTTTACCTAGAAAGTCTAGAATGGATACACGAATATTAGTGTAAATACACATAGTAAATATAAAAAACACTTGTAAATGAAATGACACCATAAGAACATATAATCTTTAATCCTTGCTCATGTCGTTTGAATAACAAAGTGATGACATGTACAAAAAAGTCACAAGTTGACATTGATAACGAAACTTTATATCCTTTATTGTTGCCCGTCAAAATGTCAATGTTGCCCCACACAATGTAATTTTTTATTTAACACAAATTACCAGAATAAGTTATAGTACACCTTGCCAATATATTGAGGTTAGTTAGCAAAACAGTTTAGCTTAATGCATGACAGACACGCTCGTGGTCAAATTAGTATGTCTCTATACCACTGAAAAAAGGACGCAGTGTGGTTAGAAATTTAAAATTCGTAACATTTTTAGAAGGTTTCCTTCAAGACCTGTTCAAAGTGTATGTACTTAATAGGCTTGGAGAATGATAATTGCATCTGCAAATACGATCTCAAACGTGTAATCGAGAAAAATCGTAACAACCCTGACAAGTTTTAATTTTGTTTTGAAACTAGCTGAAACAAATAAAACGTATCAAGAGTGGCCTATTGTACATGGAAAAGTGTATATTGTCTTCAAGAGATTTATGTCACATACCATTTTTATAATATAGTTTTCATTTGTGTCATTTTTATTAATGATAATATTCTTATTGATGGTGATCTCAAGTTATAGAATTCAATTTAAATGTAAGGCCTTATCTCATGTATAGAGTACTATACAATACCTTGTAATATATATATTCATAAACAATTGTGGAATTGCCATGTTAACGTCAACAGCCTATTTTCAGTCTAAAGAGGTCGTGAGTGTCAAGTCCACATCGTGTTATCTAGGAATAACATTTGTTTTGCAAATCGTAACTGTCCTAGCTGCTGATTGGCTATATGATAAGAAAGTAAAGTGTTGACTTTTAAGATTTTTAGCAAAATCAAATCAATTAAATACGTGGAATTATATTCTATGATTCAGATTTGTTATCTGCTGTATATAAAGTGATTATATAAAGCAATCGGAAATTCTGCCTTCCTTCTTCAGTTATATTACAGTCTTGTGAGAGTTAGAGAGGATATTTATTATTCGTGTATTTATTTATTTATTATGTATTTATTTATTGATCGTTGAAATTGCAGAGTTGAAACGTTCATTCTAAAAGGAGAATAGCTTGCTGGATTATTGTGAACAATTCAATGGCATTTATATTTATTAATTCCCTTGGATTACGGCGGAACATTCGAGATTATTTGTGACATTCAACTTTCAATGGATTTATCTTGAAGTAAAACTATATGGTTACTAGAAAAGTGTTTCTTCTGTGGTGCACATTAGGATTTTCTTCCTGAATTCTTTTGAAGCTTTCCCAGGTTACTTTGAAAAAGTACATTTACGAAATTGCAGAAATTCATAAAACACTGTTCGTTAGTTTTACTTATTTCACTTTCTTTGACTTTTTATGCTTGGGAACTAAATATATATTTTGGACTTTCCTTGTTACGTAGTTTATTTAGGTCCCTCGGACGTAACAACTGTTTTTGCTCGTTTTAACGAAAATGACACGTTGTAGACAAAATAATGTACAATATAATTGTTCATTTAAGATCATACGACTACAAGATGTGAATTATAACTAATCGGTTGTTATATGCGCTATCTTTTCAGATCAGTCATGAACTGCAAAACCGACCATTCCATTTTCAGTCGGAAATTCGACTAGAATTCAGCTCTCTGTTACGCTGTTTAAAATCACATCTTATGCAAGAGAAATGAAAAGCCAATCTCATTTTCCATGTGTATTGCTAACGTTTGTATAGGACACGAATCAGTTATTCAGAGTAAAATTGCTTTGAAGAATATGATTTCTTCCTTTCATCGTACCATTCGTTACAAGTTCTGCGGCAGAACGTCACGTGTTCGATACCCGCCCAAGCCAGACCAGGTGGTTTGTCCTTGGAAAAAAAAACTTAAGTCCAGTTATATTGGCTGATTATATAGTTCAAAGTGACGTTACAGACAAAACTACGAAAGAATCTCAACAATCAGCCAGCAAAACAAGCACAAAATTGTATAATACTTCCTCATATATGCATGAACGTGGAATGCTACTGGATAAAATTCAATTTTCTGGGGATTTTCTACTTGCATTTACCTTGATGTTATCACATATTCGATCTGAACGTGCTCTAATAGATTTATCATTTGATGTTTTCCATATTGTTCTTGACATCTTTTTTGGATCAATGTAATTATCGAAATTTCAAATAGCAGGATATATGCAATTCATAGTTTTAACATTCTTAAATGTATGAATGTTTTTTTCTTTAGCTATTCAGAGATCAAATGTGAAAATCAACGTGTGTTTTCATAATTTCTATAGTACTTATTGCTCTATATAGAACATTGTCTCTATTTACGACTGCTTTGTGTACATCGGCCTTTGGAATCCCCATTTCTGTAAATACACAAGTATGTGACGAAGTGTACACTCTATACCTTTTGGGATCCATTATTCCAACATTCATAGTAAGTCGAGTTTTTAATGTACATAGGTCTAGTTATCAGTTTGAAAGCAAGATTTACACAAGGACCACTTAGCAAAGGTTCTTAATTTGCAATTGTATTAAAAAAAATAGCAGAAAAGAAGAAAATTAGTTGTAATGACTGAGGTTTGCTTGTATTCAGTTTTATTATATTACTCATAACATGATTGCTTCTTTATCGGTGTAGGGTTTAACGACATTATTCAGCACTAGATAGGCTATACATCGCGACCAGTATAAATAGTGGAGGAAGAACTCCAGAAACCCCCAGACAGAATCACATACCCAAGAGAAGCTACTGGCAAGCTTTCCCACATACCCATACTGGCCGAACCCGAGAATCGATGTCACACAGGCAGAGGTTAGATGGCAGTGATCCGTAGCGGTGAGCGCTTTAGACCACTCGGCCACTCGGGGCCCCTTTTATTTCTTGTAAAAGAGCAATAGTACACCATGAAAGAAGACACCTTGGCATTCCATAAGACAAAGCGTAATATCTGGGCATTTGAATATATTGTATTCCTGTCACTCGACTATTATTGCAGTTTATCATATACCTTCAGCAATTTGTATCAAGTAATAATATGGATCAGAAAAATGACCTCTTATACAAAGGTATAAAACTCCTTGATAATCCGAATATTCTAATTGCTAATGCTCCCATTAGATATATGGAAATTCCACGCAAGACGTATAAACATTATTTAGTGAAATGGATAAAGGTTCACTGAAACAGATATAGAATCACAACTTTAACCAAACGTAGTTAAGTATTGAGCCATAGTGTCACGCGAGGACATAGTACAGGTGAATACGTAGTAAATGTAGCAGTTGCCTTGAAATAGTGTTACATTAACAGGATTAGATAAGGACTTTTTGTAATATAAACGGAGGAAAGAAACATGAACCACTGGTTGTAGTAACTAAATGCATAAGGTCACTGTATATGTGAATTGGATTCCAAGCATGAGAGCATTGAATAAGGATTAGTGATGATTAGTAATTAAATTTATCAAACCAATTTATTATCCAGCTCGCATGTTTATCCATTAAAGCTGGAACAAATGTATTGATTCAAACTGGACAAGAATCCGTGTGTCACCGAGATAGATGCACATATAAATTCGCTTCATTCAGATGTCACGGCATTGTTTCCTTTTCTACACGGCAGCAAGTCCAAGGCAGAAAGAATCTCCAAAGACTTTTCAAAACCTGCAAAACCGCACACAAAATAAAAGAAAAGAAATTTTTTATTAAATAAATCAACATTTATGTCATTCATGATAACTCTACGTGACAAATATACTCTTAGTAAAATGTGATATTTGTATGACCTCCATTAATAGATGATAAAGATATCCGTAATAGCTTATATATGTCACTACATTATACTTTACTATAAAAGACTCAAAACTTATATTTAGTATGCCAAAGTTCTCCTTGATTTTTGTAACAACTTCAAATACAAAAAAAATGGTTTCAATTTACCAGACCTGTGGTTTTCAAATTAATATCCAATACGGCAACATGGTATCCAATAATCATCTTGAAATGTGATCTACTATTTAATAAATATCTCCATAGTTGTAGCCGTGTATCCTCAATGATCGAGGCTTCTACATCTCTACCGTACGAAACACATTTGACGTACCATTCTGATTTCACTGTAACAATCGTATTGCCATAGGTATAGAAAATACAAAGGGATTAGTTCTGACATTGAAATAGTTTGCATATTTATCTATATACGATTTCCCTGTGGCATTTGTAATTAATAAGAAATATGAAATATTAATTAAAAAAGCAAAATTTCATTTAAATATATTTCAAGCCGGCACGTTTCATATTATTAGAAAAACCAATGAAACTTAAGACGCATATTTTACGAGATGTCAGAACCTTAGAGGTCGATATTTACAAGAGAATAACCTTTAGGCTTTTATCGAAGACATATTATTTATTGAATGTATGGAATTTGAAAAAGTATTATTATTATTATTATTATTATTAATTAATTAATTAATTAATTAATTAATTAATTAAGTAAGTAAGTAACTAATTAATTGATTAATTAATTACACCAGAGTTTTCGTAGTGAGATTTGTCATATGAATTGTTTATAAGATTCCGATTATCTCATTCTTGTTATTTAAGTAAGCGACAAGATAACACCTTAAACAGATGTGTTAACCGTAATTTTGGTCGGTCTCATAACCTAATTATTATTAGAGTTGTAGGCTGATATGGTCGTGTTGACATATTCTTTATAATATCTTTGTGTCTTTGACTGTGTTTAATATATCTTCTCTTCCGTGTATGTTAACACAGATAGCGAGGAGGACCTCTAGAAACCGCCAAAGTTCCTGGATTGTAAAATGCATAGGTAAATACGAGATATGTGGTGCAAACAAAGTTGTGCGATCAAGTAAAGTGAACAGTAAACTTGTTAACTAAGCACGTAAATAGAAATGAGAGAGAGAGAGAGAGAGAGAGAGAGAGAGAGAGACAGAGACAGAGAGAGAGAGAGAGAACGAGAGAGAGAGAGAGAGAGAGAGAGAGAGAGAGAACAACGCAACAAATATACGAATAAGCATCACTCAGGTAATGATAGGTCCATATGCGTTGCTAGTAATCATTACAGAAACATTCAGAATAATAATGTTCTTAATAATATCTTGAAAAGCTCTAAACACTGTTCAGGTTAGGTCATACTATAGTTGGGACGAACCGTGATGTAGCAGGACAAATCGTTAGTGGTAAACTTGGGTAAATCAAATGTAGAAATAAGAGCCTGCGTTTTCTCTACAACGATTATAGTGTAAACAAACATAACAGGTTGTTCGTTTCCTATCAGATAGACTGACTCCAGACCAGCATATCTAGCGGACCTCAACAATGTGTATACACCATCAAGAAACTTACGCTCCTCTTCTGAAAATCATTGGCTCATTATTCCCCCTATGAAAACAACGTCATATGGACAAGGTTCTTTTGCATACCAGGGCCCAGCATCGTAGAATGAATTGCCCAGTGAAATTAGACACAAAGACACACTGATCCCTTTCAAGAATGCTCTTAAAACTCACCTTTATCGACTGCAAGAACAAACTTAAAGACCTAATAATGTTTCCTACCTTAAATAGTTTCAGCAACTGCTCTTTTTCTTAGTTCATGGTGTTTGTTTTTGTTTTTTTGTAGTCATATCAAAATAGATGTTGTAAAGTGCTAAGAGCTTCTAAAGATTAGGCGCCATACAAAATCCTCTTTATTATTATTATTATTAGTAGTAGTAGTAGTAGTAGTAGTAGTAGTAGTAGTACGTTGATACGTTACCTTATCTTTTGAAAATAGCCTTCTTCTCTGAACAAAAATATTGTGCCATAATGATTATTGTTTCAGACATGATATCTGATTGAATTTGCATTAATGCACCTCATTTTTATTAGAACTGTATCTTCGCTAGCAGTCGGGGTATTTTTTTTTTCGGTCGAGTTGCTTTTAGTTGTCATTTCAATATTACAGCATGTTTGTTATGCTAAATGAAGTTTGAAACGAATCGCATTAAAATTAACATTATATCGGCCAAACATATCTCTCTCTCTCTCTCTCTCTCTCTCTCTCTCTCTCTCTCTCTCTCTCTCTCTCTCTCTCTCTCTCTCTCTCTCTCTCTCATGCTTTCCTGCATTATAATACCAATTGGTGTAAACGAAATATTTTGCCTCAACAAAGTAAGATAACATTGGGTGAACGGTAAATGTGTTAACTAGGTACAGAATTATAGATAGCAGAGACGAGGGGGGTGGAACATGAATAGAATACACGAATATGCGTCGTACAGATAGTGATGGTATGTTCATATAAATTGCAAGTAATTATTATAGACACATCACAAGTTAGGCCATAATGTAGATAAGATGAACCTTGAGTTAGCGGGACAATCCTTGCTGGCAAAGATAGGTGAATCCAATTTAAAAATAGGAGCCTTCGGGGGTGGGGGGTTGTTGTTTTTATGTTGTTTTTTTTAAATAACGATTGCACACTAAACAGTAATGAGTGGCACATTCTGATGCCTGTCTGGTGATTAAACTATCTTACATTTTGAAAATCCACTTCTTTACTCAACTAATACGTGTCCTATATTGATTTGTGATATTTTTTTGTAATATAAATGTAGCTGTATCTACATGTATAAGAACCATGCATTGTTCTAGTTTTGAATTTTTACCACAAAAATATATATATGACTTACTAATTGAAGATATACAGTGGTAGGAAATAATGGTGTAATAGACTGCCGATCGCTCTTTCTTAAATTAGCGAAGACCTAAAGTCAGTACAGTTGACTTGTCACCTGATTGAAGTTGTACTGACTCGCCCATTTTTTAAAAGAACTATCTATTCACAATCGTTATATTTCTCGCTGGAATTGTAATAGAAATGTAGCTCTATCTGTTATTTCGTTATTACCGCATCTCAGTCATCCTTAATACATATAACGTAATGTTTAACACATCTCACATTAAAAGTAGTGATCTATGTGTATATGTATGTTTCTCTCTCTCTCTCTCTCTCTCTCTCTCTCTCTCTCTCTCTCTCTCTCTCTCTCTCTCTCTCTCTCTCTCTCTCTCTCTCTCTCTCTCCACACACACAGTCACCTGCGTTACTGCATTAAAATATGATTAGGTGAGGACTAGAGATTTTGTGTGAATACTATTTAAAAATAAAAATAGACAACGTTTTCTCACAACGATTACACTGCAAACAATACCAACGCAGTTTATGGTGCCTTACGGTGATTGAACTGACTTATGTTTTGAAAATCCACTTTTTTACTCAATTAATACGTCGCAAATTGTGTTTCGGGTTATTTTTGTATGGTTGAAGCTTGTTTATTTATTTATTTATTTATTTTGGCTTATTTAACGCAACATTTAACATCTTATGGATTTAATCACGCCGAAAAAATGGAAGTTAATCGCCTTTCCAAAGGACATGCAGAAGCAGCCGACTTAGGTTGGCCTGGGCACATATCGATCCCTGTCCGACACTATACCAACTCAGCCTCCACGAATACCCGGACGAAATTACAGCAGATCGTTTTGTCATAAATAGCTGAAAGTGACTTTGATATATGTATTTGCTTCTCTACGTATCTACAATATCCAATTTGAGAATGTATGTGCTTATCACAGATATCTGGTCAAAGATCATTTCTATTTGTTCACGTTTTTGTGCTCACTGGTACATTTTTTTTTTGTTTGTTGTTTATTTTTTATTATTTTGTTTTGTATTGTAGCCGTTGCTTTTGTGCCACAGGTAGTTTTGTCTGTTATTGTAACAATAGACGACATATGACTGACAATTTATATATACACGTAAGGCTATCCCGTAAGATCAAATGACCTTATAAGCAGTAGATCTTTATAAAGATAAATGACTATACTCAGAATAAATATATTTATCCCTGATCTTCTTACTTCCCAAAATCAATGTTTCATCACGCGAGCATTAGTTCAAATATCGCTTTTTTATCTTTAGATTAAACTAGAACCCGTTTTCACTATTCCTAACTTTGTTTGAAAAGATATCTTTTGAAGTAAATATAACGTAGATTGTAGCTAGTAATTTAGATCTTCCCAGTACAAACGAGGAGATATTTTTTTGTATAAATTTGATTGAAAATGGACACAAGTTTGGCGTACATTAAGAAATGTTTAGAATCTTTTGAATTGAAGAAAAACACCTGTCTGATTACTTTTTTTTATTTACTTAGCTCTTTCGTGCAACGGTATAATGAGATAAACGGATAAGCAAACGATCCTATTGTACTGTTACCTGCATATAGGTGTGAGTTCAAACAGTTTCAAACCAACATGGTGTTGACAAAGATTAAATAGAGATAACAGATACGTTAGTTTAAGTTTCCTTTTAAAACAAAATAAATGGGGCTAATTTTAATGTTATCCCGAAACATAAAATACCAATCTGGAACTGAAATTGCTTTATTAAAATCATCCCGAGAGATTAAATGAAAACAACAATCTACTTTTTTCTTGCAGCAGGTATGTCCAAAAGATTGAATGCATTGAGTATATTAGGTTCTAAAATCAGTTCCTTTTATCCACATTACGATACATTAGATAGAAATTCTGTCTTCTTGATTCAATGTACTATTCAAAGTTAAATTAACTTAAAACTGAGACCTCATCTGTCAACTTACAATTACGATATAGGGGTGGGGACTGTAAATAAAGTTATGTTAAGTAAGCAAAAAGTAGTATAAGTAACAATCTTAAAATAAGAAACACGCTGGTTTGGTGGTAACTGAAATTGATACGCAATACAACTTGAAGAATATTAATATGAATTAGTATACAAATAGATATGAAATCTTCAAATTAAATTAGAATTTCAATTGGCTGTCAATTTAAAAAAAATCATTCACGATACGGATGATGAAAAAAGTTTTAATATAAGCCTGTAAATATAATAACAGCACGTGAAGCACGATACTCGACTTAAATATAGTAATCTTTAGCAGATGCAATAAAAACATCCTTTAAATGTAATACACAATGTAAACATTATGTGCAATAAAATACACCCATAATGTAGAAAATCCAGTTACCTACAAATAAAAAACATTGCTGATTAACTAAATGAAGTAATTTCAGTAATAATTGTGTATTTCTAATTCAAAATTGTACTTGATCTTTCTTTTAGATGTGTTAGGATTGAATTTTTAGTAAAATTAATAAGATTGATATTTTCTTTAAATTGTATTATTGAAGCAATGTTTTATTCATTTATAGCAAAACGTTGGCAACTTAAATCATTAGCTATACGAATGTACATTATTGTGTGGAAATAGGTTATAAAGCAAAAGTCAGTCAGCTTCTAAGTAATGTTGGACAGTATCTAATGTTTGACGGACATTGCTGCTGGCTTAATATATTAAACATGTTGCTGATTTAGAATATTTAGGGATTATCATGTTCGGACGTAACTAATGCCAAACGAACTACAAATCTGAGTTGTACCTTATGTCAGATGACGTCAAATTAAGCCGGTTTGGACCAGGAAAAACTGATTTTTACTTGATGAGAATAAACATCTATTTCCAAGGGTACGTTAACCTGACACAGGATGCATATAAAAGACCACGCATTTAAGGGTCAGGTCAGTTCCGTACCGACAAAGAAAATAGATGTTTTGTCTTCTCATTACAGGTAAAATAATTGTATATGTTATAACTTTTTTTAGGAATAAGTATTTTTAATGATTGAGATTTTAATGGTAAAATTGTTTTGTGTGCAACATTGCTACTGAATACTTTTATTTATAATATATTGTAACGGAATGTTTAAATGTTCTAAATAATTTATATTTAATTATATTTATGTACTTTTTATTGTAAGGTTGAGATTGCTACCAACTTCATGTTTAGATTTAATATTGAAATAAAGTATTCTTTAAGTAAGAAAGAATATTATCTAGCAATATATTCTAAATCAATATTCTATTTTAAAATAAGTAAAATGCATTTCTTTAAATTAATTGTTACACTAATTATGTTCATTACATTTTTATATCTTGGCTATCTTGAAAATGATTGAAATTAACTATTTGTATAATATTCTAAAAAGTAGAAGTTATACGAATAAATGAAGTTGGAAAGCTGGAAAAAGGAAAATATAATATGTATTGCATGAACTTTTATTATAAAGTTTTTAGATGTGTTTCTAGAATGTAGTCAATATATTTGTGTTGTTTAATTAAATAAAAGTCAGTTCCGTACCGACAAAGAAAATAGATGTTTTGTCTTCTCATTACAGCTTCGATTCCGTACCTGTCCCCAAGACATTTCCATCATCGGGTGACATTCTTTATCTGGGAACTCATCTTTCTCTTCTTGCTATCTTCCTGAGTTCCCAGCATGTGTTTATGAGATCGATCTATTGAACATTCCAACCATCATCTCATAAAAGATGTATTTGTTCTCGTTTTCTATTATACGTACATTCCCCGCATTTAAAGATTAGATAGATAGATAGATAGATACTTAGATAGATAGATAGATACATAGATAGATACATAGATAGATAGATAGATACATAGATACATACATAAATACATAGATACATAGATACATACATAGATACATAGATACATACATAGATACATAGATACATAGATACATACATAGATACATAAATACATACATACATAGATACATACATACATAGATACATACATACATAGATACATACATATATAGATACATACATAGATACATAGATAGATACATAGATACATACATAGATAGATACATAGATATATAGATAGATACATAGATACATACATAGATACATAGATAGATACATAGATACATACATAGATACATATATAGATACATACATAGATACATAGATAGATACATAGATACATACATAGATACATAGATAGATACATAGATACATACATAGATATATAGATAGATACATAGATACATACATAGATACATAGATAGATACATAGATACATACATAGATACATAGATAGATACATAGATACATACATAGATACATAGATAGATAAAAAAAAACAATTTGAGTTCAATTTCGTAAAGTTTAAAGCAAAATCAATTTATCCTTGCCACTCAGTGAAATATTCATCAGTGTCAATGACGTTTTATTTTCAAAGCACATGGTCCCGATATTGATGTAAAGTCTGTGGATACAAATACATATGGAATTTTTATACCGTCACAAGGTCACAGCTAAGTGTTACAGAATACTGAACCGAAGGAAATGGATCATCGCTATTACCGTAAATTTTGTTGCCATTTCTTCACAATCAGATACCATCCTCCACACACCTGTACTGAGTAAAATCATGGAATGGATGCTAGTTTAGACAAATGACACTCGTAGCACACAAATGGATTTCTCTATCCTAAGTAAAAGAATGGAATGGATGCTAGTTTAGAAAAATGACAACCATAGCACTCACATGGATTTCTCTTTGCTGAGTAAAAGCATGGAATGGGATGCCAGTTTAGAAAAATGACATCCATAGCACTCAAATGGATTTCTCTGTACTGAGTAAAAGCATGGAATGGATTCTAGTTTAGAAAAATGACACACATAGCACTCAAATGGATTTCTCTTTTGAAACAGTGACTTCAATAATGTTTTAGACCTTACGTATTTATTAATAGCCTCACAATCATTTAACTGTAAAATACATTTTGTATTGTTCACGTGCTTTAGAAGCATGGGGAGAACTTAAATGTTACAAACTGATGTAGTAGATAAGGTAAAAAAAAAACGTGTATCTGATCTCTTTTTAACAATCTGGTGTAATTCAAGTAATTCAGACCTAGGTACCAGGCAGGTGTACACAATATAGCTTATGGTGGTAACTTCGAATTTTGTCGTGAGTTAAAATAATAAAACAATATATGGAAGTAATTGGAACTCAATGCTGGTAGAATGCGTGATTAAAAACTGACAGCTAATTGAAGAATAGTCCTTGTACATATTATATATCTTCCTTACTTACCAAGTCATTTTTAATCTTAAATCAACACAAAAAACTTCAAACGAAAATTGTATGAAACATTTTTCCGCTTTACTGAGGCAAATTAATTAATGATGTCAGGTCAAAAGGTTTTCAGTTCAAAATATTATACAAGATAACTTTCCACACAAACGTCTTTATATGCATACTATAAACATTTAGATGATGAGAAAGTCTAGTGGAAGACTAGAATAGAATCAATTATTTATTTATTATGTGAATATAGAAAAATAGGATAATATTATTGTTAAGTTAAAATGATAATGCAACATTTAAACAAAAATAAACACAAGCTAGATATCAACAGACAAGCATAAATTTATTAACATTCGAAATATATCAACCAAAATGTTTAATTTATAAACCACCTAGTGGCCTAGTGGTTAGAGAGTCCGCAGCGGAAGCTAGAGGTCGTGGGTTCGATCCCCGGCCGAGTCATACAAAGACTTACAAAAATGGTACTAACAGCTGCCATGCTTGGCGCTCGGCATTAAGAGGTTAGTGTTAGGACTGGTCGGCCTGGTGTCAGGATAATGTGAATGGGTGGGACATCATGCTACATGTGTGCGGCATGGTGCCCCCAGTGCTAGACATCGCTATAAACTGCCTCACTGCAGACATCGTAGCGATATGTCTGAAAAATTGTTAAAAGCTACTTACAAAAATCCTAATCAAACAAACAAACATAAAGTCTAAACCACCGCTCCGGTGGCCTAGTGGTTAGATCGTCCGCCACGGTAAGCATTAAGAGGTTAGTGTTAGGACTGGACGGCCTGGTGTCAGGATAATGTGACTGGGTGGGACATGTCTGATGCCCCAGTGTTAGACATCACTATAAACTGCATCACTGAAGATATCGTATCGATATGACTGAAACATTTCAAACAAACAAACAAACATATTCTCTAAACGAAAATTTTAAAATCATTGTTAAACATTGTTAAATGTGATGTCTTGATCCATTTGCTTAAATAATATTTTTGAAAAATCCATGACCAACATCAATAGCCCTTGCAAAATGTTTATTTTAATGGTCAGTAAGGTATTTCTATTTTATTGGTTTTTTATAGTCTGACTCTATATGTTTATTTCTGCTTCTTGCCACATAATTTTGAATTGCCGTTTGCTTAGGAGTTATTTTCGTTAAAAAAAAACAACATTTTTAAATGCAAGATGACCTTTTTCAGCTGAATAGTTCTGTTGTCGCAGTTTTTATTGTGTTTTGTTTCCTAATCATGTTCCAGTTTCGTCAAATGATCATCTGTATGATCAGCTAATACAATACTTTGAAAATTAAAGAAAGGATAATTTAACAGTCATTTTACATAAATGAATTGTAGCAACAATATAAGGAAGTGGGGATAAATAAAGCGTACTTAGTAAACATACTCCATTCATAATGCCAACAAAAAGTGACCGAAGGGGTTTAGAATTTCCATTATTCCTATTGTTACTTACTTGTACTTTGGAATATATTGGTTATAAACAACCCACTCTACAAGTTTTAATTCTCGTACATGGTAATGTGCGCCTTACATCCCTTCCTCAGACGTTTCATCATCATCATCGCTATTACTACCACTATTGTTTATATTATTATTAGTAGTAGTAGCAGCAGTAGTAGTAGTATTTCAAATTCAGTACTTTTAGATATGATGCCTTAGGCAAGATTGCAAAAAATAGATTTCAATGTATATGTTAAATTGTTGTTCATGCATTGTTATATCCCATCACAGTATTGTATTGTACTGTACTGTATTTTAGGAAGTGCATCTCCTTCTAAAAAAAACGTCCAGTATAAATATTCTGATAAAGAGAAACATCAATATCACATTCTATTGTTGAAACAATGAATTTCTCGAACTTGTCAATCTCTAGCTCCATTGGTAACGTGTATTCTCTGATCTGGTTCACCAACCTTAATAGGGCCCCCGGGTGGTCCGGTGGTCTAAAGCACTCACTCCTAGCGATCACTGTCATCTCACCTTTGTCCGCATCGGTTTAAGTCCCGCGCTTGTCCAATAGTATATTTTCGTAGGTCTGAAGTTACCGGGTTCTTCCTCCACCAGTTATATTAGCCACCATCTATATATAGCCCATATTCCGTTGATAAAAGGCGATAAGCCACAAGCAAGAAGAAGAAGAAACGTGAATAATTATGTTTAAAATATGTTCACATTTATACACATTTCAGTTACATGCATACAGCATTCATTTCCAAGTTCTATGATATACATCACACATTTGTGTTACTGGTGTATTAAATAAAGTAGTAGAAAGTCTGAAGGTAAACGTGAAGAATAACATTCTTAAATTAACACTTTACTCTTCTCTTACATAGAAGTTTATTTCAAAGCTGAAGTTAAGTGTTTGAAACGCATTGCGAGGTTTCATAACAAACTTTTTTATCTCTTTGCACACACACACACACACACACACACACACACACACACATACATACATACATACATACATACATACATACATACATACATACATACATACATACATACATACATAGTTTATTGCATAGCCTCTAATATTTTAATTGTAGCACTTAGAGAAATCTGTACAAGACAGCAATCAAATACGCACTGTACATCTGTTGAGAAAAGGGTCAGAAGTTACAAAAATGTCGAATCCACAACAACACTATTGACTAATGTGTTACGATGTAATTTTTTAATACATTGTATTACAAATCAGTGATACTAGGCAGTTTGACGCATGCAAACAGCTATCGAGAGATTAAAAGGTCAAAGAATCATTTAATTAAATCTTTAAATTCGGTTTAAAACTCCAATTGCCAAAAAGCTAATATATGCATATTTATCCTACATTGTGTCAGGACTTCAGATAAAGTAAATTTAATTTTACATGTACATATTAGCTTAAAATGCATACATGTACATTTTTTTTTTAAATATTTCACCTCGAGTTACCGACTGTGGCTCATTATCGATTACATATTCCTGACATGTCAGCAGCAAAATTATTTAACATTCTTTTAGCAATTCTAACAGGTTTCATATGAGAAATTTACCTGTTTTATTTATAAATTAGTGTGAACTAACATGGTCAGGTTGTTTTTCTTGACACGAAAACATCACGAAATAAAAAGGGATCAGTTTCACCGCAGATATAGAAATGGACGTCAGCAGATATGTTTCCAAGATGAAATTCTATCCGCATGGTCGTAATGGAGACAACAATATTATCTATACTAATACAACTACTCTTACTCTTACTACTACTACTACTACTACTACTACTACTACTACTACTACTACTACTACTACTACTACTAATAATAATAATACTTATAATAATAATGTTAATAATAATACTTATAATAATAATAACAATAATCATAATAATGATAGTATAATTATAATAATAAAAAAAATAATAATTATAATAATAAAAATCATTATAATAATTATTATTATTATATTATTATTAATGACGAGCATTATTGTATTATTGTTGTTGTTGTTGTTATTGTGATTGCTCATACACACTGTTACGTGCTTTGGCTCGAATAAACAGTAACATAGAAAGAGTGAAAATAACAAGATTGTAAAACTTAATAAACAATTTACCGAGTACAAATATTTTTTCAGAAAAGAAAAATAAACTTACGGTTTTAAGAATCAATTCCAAAATTAATCCAAAATAATTGAAAATATTATCCACTAGAGAAATTGCAAAAGTCCTGGTAATGAAATGTCCAAATAATTCTAAGTTCGAATTCCAGCGAAGTATCCAATATGGAAGACGATGTTACTTGATGAAGTCAGTTCATGTTAATAAAAATCTCTATGAGCACAATTCTTTTCCAGATAAATAATAAAATAATTCATCTTGATCCAAATGAACTGACACAATTTCCAGTACTAGGTAATTTATAATAACTCATAAAGACACAACTTAATATTCTAACAGCCCAATTTTCTACTGAATAGCTCGCTCCCAAAACATAGTTTATATATCTGTTTGTTTACGTAAACAAGAGGTCACATGATCTTCTAGATACTATCAGAACAAATTTATGTTAAAAAACTCACATACCCAGCGTATGACCCAACTAAAATAGAAAGATGTTTATCTAAAACTCCACAATGTCCTTGGAACCAAGCAATCATTTTAAAAGCTTGTTTACAACTCTGAAACCAGGTCAGAAATGAGGTCAACACCTGGTGTTTACTCTGTAAACGTACAGGTCATCCCACCCCCCTTCAATGAACGAATCTTAAAACTTAAAATGACAAATTTAAATCTAAAAAACAAACAAATAAAAATAAATATTAATATAAATGAATTATATCAAATATACGTAAAAACAGTTGGTATTTCTGTATTCTATTTATCCATGCCAGATAGAAAAAAGGAAGATGCATAAGATGCCTCAGAAGGATTTTACTAGCTCTACTGATGTCCAATATGGTCGCGATGGAAGTCATTGAACACTATCCCCTCTCTCGTCATGTGAGCTATATAATCTTAACGTAATTCATTACAAACTAAGTCTCATATGGGTGAGAAAATACCGAGTACAGACAATTAATGTATCTTCATAACAGCTATCAAGCATTCCTCACTGAACCACGACATGATGTAAACCCTACTCACTAAACTAATACTACTCCTTGTTGTAGAGTATAAATCACTAACTGAACTAAATGTCGGTCGCCAGGCGATCTTGTATCAATTGTTAGTGTCTATGAGTCATTTCATTTACGACAGATAAATTCACACAATTTTATAAAACTTGTATCATAAACATAATGCATGAAGTTCGTAGAATAGAAGTGTCCTAAAACATTCAAGACAAATTAATGCAAATAATCATCTTACGAACTCATCAAAGGAAAATGTTGTGTGACATTAAAATAAACACATTCAATAAATAATTACCAACTCATATGAAACAACAATTTGCATAAGATTGAGATAAAACTTGTGGTTTCCTTGAACCGCTCGCTAGCCCAATCTGTCTGTACCTTTACGTTCAGTGTCCCTCAAACTTCCAGACATCCATCCCTTAGACAAATTTCACAAGAAAGCACATCCAACTAATCTCAGAGCTAAGACTTCAAAGCTTTCAAAACTGAGATTATCTAACTTTTATTCAGATATAATGCTTAAAACATGGAATTTTATTTTTGAAATACCCCATTATTAAACTTAGCCAATCAGGTATAAATTCATCAGACCACAAAAAAAAAGAACACACGCCCATTGAAGTTAGAATAATAATCTCTATTTCGCCATTGTTATATAAACAGATTCCCAAAAAATTTACTTATGACACTTAGTCAAAATTTCTTAAAACAGTGGTATATGGATCGTCTCAACTCTTCCACTGCTTAAACCCAAATTCACCTTTCCTCGTCCATCTATCTTACAGTCATCCCAATTAAAAATCAATTACGCCCCAAGTCATGAATGTTAAAACCATCGAATTAAGCGCATGAATACGACATATAACCAGTTAGTCAATTTTAATTTGGTGCATGTCACACTGTTAGCAAAATCTGCTGCGAGAACATCGACAAAGTTCACACTGTTATAGACTAGAATACTTCTAATAATACATGGTTGGTCTTGAATGAAAATGGGGCCCATATGATGTTTTTCTAATGTTAACACTATCAATTCCCCATTGAAATAATTCAAAACTTAATTACACAAATGAATTAATAGACCTCAAAACATGTATTAATTACACTATTTGATAACAAGCGAGTCATTGATATAAACATGATAAAATTAATTGTTAGCTAACATCATACATATCATTTAAGAGAGATAAATTTACTATTAGAATTTGAAATACATGAAATTCATTTAATATTAACTTAAATTAATTGAAAAATTAATCAAAGACTTGTATCAATGAACATATTTTAGATAACTGAGACGATACCTTTGCGCCTTTTCCGAAACTTGCTTCCTTCCTTGGATGCCGATTCTCTCTTTTGCCTGTCTTCAACATTGCAGGCACTCGTCCGTTGACAATATAACGAAAAATACTTGTTTATTACCAGAGCAAAATTCTGGCTCCCTTCAGAATGTTAGACTGACAAATGTCGCTTGGGAGATTACTTGAAACCTTGAACATCGTCATGGAACACACCCCTCCCCCGCTCTTTTGAATATCGGGATTAACTTTCTCTGATCGCAAAACTTTTAACACTCCGATTGATGTCATAAAATACCCAATAGTCGGTCTATATTAATAATTATTCTTGAAAATATCATTTGATAACACCGTTTCCAAAGCCCCAATATTTCTTCAAAATTTGTCTCAAGCCCGCCATTTCCTACACTTAACCCTTCGTTGACATATCTGTCTTTCCGTTATCTGCGCAAATCCACTCATGACCCAAACGGAGCATATCCCATCTTTCGCAGACGAAATTTATTGCGAGCCAACTCCATATATCACTCTTAATTGTTATATGTACCGCGAAAATATCTATAACAAAATTGCACCATTAAATATGTCTACTTTGTTCTTAATGAAAATTGCGCTAAGTTGACATCGAATGCGTGTACAACAGTAACTAATTTGATAGACTTGAAAGATAAAATGAAGGAATGGTCTCAACTCTAATTCCTGGAAGTTCGTTTGATGTTTTGTGAATTATAACTTTGAAATTATTTGATACAATTTGTAGTATAAGAGATCGCATCATACATGTGCAACAACACCAGTAACAACAACCATAACAACAACAACAATGATAATAATAATAAGAAGAACAAGAAGTAGAAGACGAATAGTTATTATTATTAGTAGCAGCAGGAGGGCTGAGCTTCACTTTTGGTCTCCCATTTTCAAACTTTAGTCTTCCATTCATTATTCTGAGACTTAACAAAAAATCGCTAACCCTCCATTTGCCAATCGGCCACTTAATGATTTTTCCTACCGTCCTACCTAATGATTTTTGTCTCTAGCTAGTGAACAATCATTAAGAATATATTCGATCAAGTCCGATCCGATATCTTGTCCGCGGATCATGTAATGCTATTGTGACAAATCCATGAGGAGTTCTCTGAGCGTTACTGAAAAAGTTTTTAAATTGATTAAAATCCATATCAGAACACCAAGTTAGCCAAATATTTCTGATGGTATGAGTATCAACACCATTAAACACACTTAATAAATTACAATTATCGCGAATTACTTTAGGAATTTGTGTATACCGCTGAGTTACATAAATAACATCTGCGTTTTTATGGCGTCCACGTGAGAAAATTCTTGCAGGATTCTTTTGTTTATCTAGCATAACATCATCGTACACAATAAGATTATTAACACTTCCATCTAAATCTTCTACAGACGGAGCTTCATCAATATCAGTTATTATATTAACAACATCTTCTCCAGCAATTTCAGATGCTGTTTCATTATACTCTTTTAGTACATTATAACAATGTTGATCATCTACACTTGGTGCAACCAAATACAACTTATCCCATTTTAAATGTTTCATTATCAATGTCAGCAATAGTTGGGTTTTACCACTTCCAGATGGTCCAATAATAATCATTCTGATAGAATCTGGTAGCATTGGATGATGTTTAACTGGTTGTTTTTTCTTTGTAGCGCTAAAATCAATCACTTCCATTTATTGATATGCGTTTATTTACTATAAAAGTTATGGATTTATATTGTGTGAAATGTAAGAAACGTACACCAACAATCAATGAAACAACGGTTACTACAAAAAATAATAGATTAGCCGCGACCGGTAACTGTGAAATTTGTGGCATAAAAAAATTTAGATTCATAAAAAAAAAACAGGTAGAGATATCGCCAACCGTTTAAGTAATCTTCCAGGACTTCCTTGGGCTAAGTATCCAGGTGAAAAACACATTCCAGGATATAGTTATTGCGGACCAGGAACCCGATTAGATATCAGACTCAACGAAAATGATCAACCAAATCCTGGAGAAGATCCAATTAATGATATTGATGAAGCTTGTCGTGTTCATGATATTGCATATCGAAGTAATGATCTTCAACAACGTCATCTCGCAGATATAAAATTAATTCACGCGATAGATGCAATTCCAGATAAAAAATTAAAAGAAAAGTTAGCTTCAGCATTGATAAAAACCGCTATGAAAGGTAAAATATTATTCGGTAATTGAAAATCTAAATTATTTTACAATAATATGGAATCTATTTATTACTCACCTACTGGCTACTGGAAAGGTTACGCAGCAATTAAAAAACTCGCTAGTGCCGCATCAGTGAAATATAAAACCGCGAAAGATTGGTTATCCAAACAGGCGTTATGGCAAATTTATCTTCCGGGTCCTAAAAAAATTAATTATTCTCATTTTGATGTTTTTGTACCGAATGAAGTTCATCAAGCCGATATATTATTTCTGCCGTATGATAAAGGTTATAAATATGCATTAACCGTAGTTGATATCGCTAGTAGATATAAACAAGCAATACCGTTAAAAACAAAGTCGTCAAAAGAAGTCTCTGATGCATTTGAAAAGATTTATCGTAAAGGTCCACTACGTTGGCCAAATCTATTACAAGTTGATCCGGGTAAGGAATTTCAAGGTGTTGTTACATCTACGATGAAAACTCATAATGTCACCATCAGACGAGGACATACTGCAATACATCGCGATCAGGCAATTGTAGAGCGATTTAATAGAACTCTCGCTGAGCGGTTATTTGGATATCAATACGCAAAAGAACTTACTCAAGAAACTCGCTCTCGTGAATGGGTTTCAAGGTTACCAAAAGTAGTATCTGCGTTAAATAACGAAATAACTAGAATGATTGGCATTAAACCTAACATCGCAATAAAAAAAGAGTATATACCTAGAATTGTAAACAATTCCACAAATAATTCTTATATTAACCAACTAATTCTTAGTAACGTCATTGTAAGATATTTATATGAGCCAGGTGAACTCGAAGGTGGTGGCGCAAGAGCCACTGATCCTATTTGGAGTATCACTACACATAAAATATCATCGTCGACACGATCTTCTTCTAGACCAGCAATTTATAGATTAGATTCGTCCGCACCTCAGCGAGGATTTACACGCGAACAACTACAAGTTATTCCTGATGATACTCAATTACCACCACGAAAAATTAGTTAGCGTGACGTATATTACACGCGAGACATGTTAATCTCACATTACCAATAATATGTCCTAAATTATTATCAATTCTATCTACAGTAAATTGATAACTATCTCTGGGATGAAATCTCCATCGCAGACAACAGTTGCAAGCAGCGCAGTGATTATTTTGTTGCTCTTTCAGTGATAAAATTAGTTTTGAGTTAATATTAAAATTTCTATTTTTTTTTCTTATCCTGTTGTCGATATCCCGATAATTTTTTCTCAATAATGTAAATATCAACATCAGAGCTATTCGCGTTATCTTCGATGATAACTCTTCTCAATTGATTTATTCGTCTAGCTCTAGATACTGCTAAATAAACTAAATTTGACCACTCGATACGATTATCTACGATCCAGATAGTTGTATCGAGTGGTCAAATTTAGTTTATTTAGCAGTATCTAGAGCTAGACGAATAAATCAATTGAGAAGAGTTATCATCGAAGATAACGCGAATAGCTCTGATGTTGATATTTACATTATTGAGAAAAAATTATCGGGATATCGACAACAGGATAAGAAAAAAAATAGAAATTTTAATATTAACTCAAAACTAATTTTATCACTGAAAGAGCAACAAAATAATCACTGCGCTGCTTGCAACTGTTGTCTGCGATGGAGATTTCATCCCAGAGATAGTTATCAATTTACTGTAGATAGAATTGATAATAATTTAGGACATATTATTGGTAATGTGAGATTAACATGTCTCGCGTGTAATATACGTCACGCTAACTAATTTTTCGTGGTGGTAATTGAGTATCATCAGGAATAACTTGTAGTTGTTCGCGTGTAAATCCTCGCTGAGGTGCGGACGAATCTAATCTATAAATTGCTGGTCTAGAAGAAGATCGTGTCGACGATGATATTTTATGTGTAGTGATACTCCAAATAGGATCAGTGGCTCTTGCGCCACCACCTTCGAGTTCACCTGGCTCATATAAATATCTTACAATGACGTTACTAAGAATTAGTTGGTTAATATAAGAATTATTTGTGGAATTGTTTACAATTCTAGGTATATACTCTTTTTTTATTGCGATGTTAGGTTTAATGCCAATCATTCTAGTTATTTCGTTATTTAACGCAGATACTACTTTTGGTAACCTTGAAACCCATTCACGAGAGCGAGTTTCTTGAGTAAGTTCTTTTGCGTATTGATATCCAAATAACCGCTCAGCGAGAGTTCTATTAAATCGCTCTACAATTGCCTGATCGCGATGTATTGCAGTATGTCCTCGTCTGATGGTGACATTATGAGTTTTCATCGTAGATGTAACAACACCTTGAAATTCCTTACCCGGATCAACTTGTAATAGATTTGGCCAACGTAGTGGACCTTTACGATAAATCTTTTCAAATGCATCAGAGACTTCTTTTGACGACTTTGTTTTTAACGGTATTGCTTGTTTATATCTACTAGCGATATCAACTACGGTTAATGCATATTTATAACCTTTATCATACGGCAGAAATAATATATCGGCTTGATGAACTTCATTCGGTACAAAAACATCAAAATGAGAATAATTAATTTTTTTAGGACCCGGAAGATAAATTTGCCATAACGCCTGTTTGGATAACCAATCTTTCGCGGTTTTATATTTCACTGATGCGGCACTAGCGAGTTTTTTAATTGCTGCGTAACCTTTCCAGTAGCCAGTAGGTGAGTAATAAATAGATTCCATATTATTGTAAAATAATTTAGATTTTCAATTACCGAATAATATTTTACCTTTCATAGCGGTTTTTATCAATGCTGAAGCTAACTTTTCTTTTAATTTTTTATCTGGAATTGCATCTATCGCGTGAATTAATTTTATATCTGCGAGATGACGTTGTTGAAGATCATTACTTCGATATGCAATATCATGAACACGACAAGCTTCATCAATATCATTAATTGGATCTTCTCCAGGATTTGGTTGATCATTTTCGTTGAGTCTGATATCTAATCGGGTTCCTGGTCCGCAATAACTATATCCTGGAATGTGTTTTTCACCTGGATACTTAGCCCAAGGAAGTCCTGGAAGATTACTTAAACGGTTGGCGATATCTCTACCTGTTTTTTTTTTATGAATCTAAATGTTTTTATGCCACAAATTTCACAGTTACCGGTCGCGGCTAATCTATTATTTTTTGTAGTAACCGTTGTTTCATTGATTGTTGGTGTACGTTTCTTACATTTCACACAATATAAATCCATAACTTTTATAGTAAATAAACGCATATCAATAAATGGAAGTGATTGATTTTAGCGCTACAAAGAAAAAACAACCAGTTAAACATCATCCAATGCTACCAGATTCTATCAGAATGATTATTATTGGACCATCTGGAAGTGGTAAAACCCAACTATTGCTGACATTGATAATGAAACATTTAAAATGGGATAAGTTGTATTTGGTTGCACCAAGTGTAGATGATCAACATTGTTATAATGTACTAAAAGAGTATAATGAAACAGCATCTGAAATTGCTGGAGAAGATGTTGTTAATATAATAACTGATATTGATGAAGCTCCGTCTGTAGAAGATTTAGATGGAAGTGTTAATAATCTTATTGTGTACGATGATGTTATGCTAGATAAACAAAAGAATCCTGCAAGAATTTTCTCACGTGGACGCCATAAAAACGCAGATGTTATTTATGTAACTCAGCGGTATACACAAATTCCTAAAGTAATTCGCGATAATTGTAATTTATTAAGTGTGTTTAATGGTGTTGATACTCATACCATCAGAAATATTTGGCTAACTTGGTGTTCTGATATGGATTTTAATCAATTTAAAAACTTTTTCAGTAACGCTCAGAGAACTCCTCATGGATTTGTCACAATAGCATTACATGATCCGCGGACAAGATATCGGATCGGACTTGATCGAATATATTCTTAATGATTGTTCACTAGCTAGAGACAAAAATCATTAGGTAGGACGGTAGGAAAAATCATTAAGTGGCCGATTGGCAAATGGAGGGTTAGCGATTTTTTGTTAAGTCTCAGAATAATGAATGGAAGACTAAAGTTTGAAAATGGGAGACCAAAAGTGAAGCTCAGCCCTCCTGCTGCTTTAGTAGTAGTAGTAGTAGTAGTAGTTGTAGTAGTAGTAGCAGCAGTAGTAGCAGCGCTAGTAGTAGTTGTTGTAGTAGTAGTAGCAGTAGCAGTAGTAGTAGTAGTAGCAGTAGTAGTAGTAGTAGTATAACGTGGAAGAGGAAGCACGAATAATAAGATATACCTTACAATATTAAACTAGATAGGCAGTACTTCGATTCTTCTTTATGATAAGAGGCAGTTGTGTTTCACTAAAATATTGGCTTCAAAAATGAGCTGCCAATTATAATGGGTCATATTTAGGTCACGTTAGTATCTCAAGGGAGTGAGAGAAAATAAACTTATATGCAGCAATGTATGAAGCATCGTATCTGTTCATAAATCATCTAAGCTGAATTATGAACAGGAAAAGTCTGTTTTTAATCACAATCACGCACTTGAATGTGAGCGGTCTGTCGTATTTTCTTGATCTACATCTGCCATTTTTACTGATTGAACTATGCGGATGTGAGCTGCGCCGAGACGCCCTCTTGTGTTTTCAAGAGGAGATAATAACCTTGAGCTGGTCTATAGTGGTGTATACAGTATAATTAGCAGATCTGTTTCATAGATTTATTTCTAAAAAAATGTAAGAGAAGAATAACATGATGATGATGATGATGATGATGATGATGATGGTGCAAAACATTTCATCCTTTACTTTCCAGTATGTCCATTGTGCAGTTAATAAATAGCATACATTAACTATAACACAAGTTTTATATTATCTCAGCACCAAAACTGAAAATAGTTTGTAATTTTAGGAAATAAATTGCTTCAAAGTAATGTATTTTCAGTTTCAATGTTTACCAACGACGTCTCAAAGTTGGTTTATGTTTATAAGGCTATATTTATAAGGCTATATGTACAGCACATCAGGAAAAAAATATATGAAAGCCCTTCAGTATAGTACTAGCAATGTTTACCGGATTCTCAAACATAACTGATACGTAACCTAAACTAAAAGTAACTTTGTTTTAATTTTCGCCCAAGAATAGTTTTATTTCTCTATTTTCGAGGGCTGTAGCTCCAGCGATTACAAAATCATCGTTTTAGTTTTACTTTCAATTACGTTGGAAATTGTCGCAAGCGTAAGTCCTAGAGAGTAGAAGGAAAAAAAAAACCACAACTGAATAAAAACCAATCACAAGTCAAGTTTATTTTTAGTAATATGAACATATTTTACGCAACCAGCATATTTAGCTGAACTTGTATGATGAATCCTTCTTAGCGGGCCAAACTCATAAATACTCTATTTTATTTTCTGTCTATTTCTAGACATTCTTCCAATTAATTAGTACCGTGAGTCTTATAACTATGTTCTCGAATAAATCTGTACATAGGAGTAAATGTCCTGTACCGTGAGTCTTATAACTATGTTGTCGAGTAAATCTGTACATAGGAGTAAATGTCCTGTACCGTGAGTCTTATAACTATGTTGTCGAGTAAATCTGTACATAGGAGTAAATGTCCTGTACCGTGAGTCTTATAACTATGTTCTCGAATAAATCTGTACATAGGAGTAAATGCCCTGTACCGTGAGACTTATAACTATGTTGTCGAGTAAATCTGTACATAGGAGTAAATGCCCTGTACCGTGAGTCTTATAACTATGTTGTCGAATAAATCTGTACATAGGAGTAAATGCATGTACCGTGAGTCTTATAACTATTTTGTCGAGTAAATCTGTACATATGAGTAATCGCCCTTTGTTACAAATTATTTCCCAGATGCAAGATGCGATACAGGAACAAATCTCAAAGTTATGTTGTATTAAATGACTCTCATTTTAAACACAAACATTTTATTATGATTTTGTCGAATATACACCATGTACGTTTCCAAGATCATCCACAAAGGAATATTAATTAACATTTATATTCCAAGGAAAAAAACCTTTTATGTAATATAATGTAACATAGTAAATGAAGCACCATACACATTTCAATATAATGGAATAAAACCTAACATTTCAAGGCATGTAAAGCACGAGTCACTGATTCAATGATAAACGTCGGCGATCGACACTTTAACGTTGTGAAGTGTTCCAAAATAAATACAACCAATTTGTCATTATCCGGGTTACATGGGATCATACTCCCATGTTCAAAGACAGGAAATACAAGTGAAGATAATCCGTTCATGTAATACAACCTAATTTGGAACCTGAATTCATCATTTTATTTGTTTGGTTAAATCACATCATTTCATTTACTATCATATCATTTAAAATCATGTCTGTTGGAATCTGAATTCATCATTTCGTTTGTCGGGTAATACCACGTCATATTGAATATGAATTTATCAATCTCTTCTGTTCTTGAAATAAATTTTATTTAAAACCATGTCATATCGACTCTGAATTTGCTAGATTAAATCATTTAATTTCATACTAGGTCATTCGATTAGTGTATTTTGGGCAATGACGGCTGCCTGTAAAAATGCTTTTTGACATTGGTGACCATATTAGATAACGGATTGCCGACAATTGTACTATATTTAAAGACTTAAATACCAGCATCATTCAGTTTTGTAAAAATTGTGTTCAACGGTTTTTAAGAGAAAGTCATTCGAAATTGTTTCTTTTTCTTTTGTAGCAGACTGGCGTCATTTGTACACAGTTTAAAGCCCTTTATACAAGTATGAACTCCATACAAATAATCTCTGGTCATCTTTTGCAAAGGTTGTTTATGGTTTAATTGCAGTAATAAGTGAAAGGGAACAGTTGACATATAAAGCAATTCAAATGAAGCCGCTTAAAGTACATTGAAAAAAACAAGCATGTAAGGAATATCTGTGTGTCAATTTCTAAAAAAAAAAGATTATGAGTCAAAAGTATCTTGTCAAAGGAGAGATAGCTCGTCATTTTTCTTTCTCCAGCCAAAGGGCTGAGTGTTAAATTTATATTTCGTTTTATTGTGAATTTTATTCAGTTTATCATTTCATGTAATGATGCCTTTATTACAATGCAGATTTAAAACGTGGAATATTTGGAATTGCTAGTCACTATTAGACTTAAATGCAATAGCGTAATCTAAGTTGTAGATTGTTTTAGAAACAACTATTATTAGTTTGGTTTCTTTATTGTAGCTGATTTGTAGCGGAACGTCTCTGATTTGTAGCGGAACGTCTCTGAATTGTAGCGGAACGTCTCTGAATTGTAGCGGAACGTCTCTGAATTGTAGCTGAACGGCTCTGAACGTCTCTGAATTGTAGCTGAACGGCTCTGAATGTCTCTGAATTGTAGCTGAACGGCTCTGAACGTCTCTGAATTGTAGCTGAACGGCTCTGAATGTCTCTGAATTGTAGCTGAACGGCTCTGAACGTCTCTGAATTGTAGCTGAACGGCTCTGAACGTCTCTGAATTGTAGCTGAACGGCTCTGAACGTCTCTGAATTGTAGCTGAACGGCTCTGAACGTCTCTGAATTGTAGCTGAACGGCTCTGAACGTCTCTGAATTGTAGCTGAACGGCTCTGAATGTCTCTGAATTGTAGCTGAACGGCTCTGAATGTCTCTGAATTGTAGCTGAATGTGATTGATTGTGCCGTGATTGTGCTGTTTAATTGTGCGATCGAATTGAGGTATCTGACTGTCTGTCTGTCGGATTGTCTGTCCGTCTACATCTGTCGTGATGTGTAAATATCCGGAAATCTAGAAGTCTAAATGTCCGAGTGTCGGAGCTGTCTACAGGTGTAAACGTCCGGGGTAGCATCTAGATATTTGGGACCGATGGTTCTAGTAGATGCTGTATGCTGTCTGTACGTATAACTGTGGTGGATCCGTGAAGGGCAAGTGGCCGATAAAAGTATTGGGCCAACCCTAGGTATTCGGAGAAGCTGGGCGGCGATTCAACAGTGGGTGAGTCGTACGGTTATACAGGGTCGAGACACATGTGTGTGTTGCAATTGTAGTTACAATTGAATACATTGTTATATTTACACATAGTTACTTCGAATCACAGTAGTATTTCAAGGGATTACATGAATCTCAATAAAAGTTAGCAACTTGATTAAATACATGTATATGGTTGTGCTAGTTGTCGCAATGAATACGTGCGATAGTATAGTTTGATGTTTTTATTTGTTATCGCAATTTATACTTGCGTTAATATAACTGTTGTAGAGGTTCCTTGGATCTGTGTATAGTCCAGGGGATTCCTTGGATCTGTGTTTATTTTGTATTAATATTTAATTTATTGTTGAATTGTCAATAGTTGTGAAGCGTGATTGTGGGTTGAATGCATGAGTTATTGTGTTGATACATCATTATTTTTCATTAATAATTTATTTCATAAATTTACATTATCTTTCACATATTGTGTTTGTGTTGTTCATTTAATCCACCATCCACTCGGTAACAATTCTGTTACACTGTGATGTGGTGGAAACAGCACTATTTATAGACAAAGGTCGTGTTGCCAGGATGCTGGCTACCAAATTTGGATTAATGTTATCGAGCTATGCATGGGTGGTATATGTTTACAAATATTATTTGTTTGTAACGGAGGCCGTCATTTGGTGTTATCAGTATTGTTAGCTCATAACTGAAGGGCTGTTATGTCATTATTCTGTCTGACATATGGTCTAGGCTGCACGCATGTATATACCAAAAGGAATGGTTGTCGGTAGACAGATAATGCGTAATGGACTACGGGCAATTCCAACGATTAACAAGGCTTATTATAGTGATCCATTTGTATCCATAAACCTCATACGGTTTCTGCTTGAAATATAAATAGGACATTATTAAGGGTTGTTGTTTCAAACATTCAACACAGCACATTCAATCTTCTGTAGGTATTCAATTGTAGGAGTATTTATAAATAAGAACAATATATATCTGCCTCATGCTTAGTACGCAGGCATATCAGGCTTGGTGAAAGTAAGAAGGTGATCTAGCTACCAACACTCGCCTATAACACGATTTTTAATATTGACAATTTATACAAGATATACAATATATATTAAACTGCCATGATTGTTACTTTGATAACCAGTTTATCATCCTTTACCAACCTTTCCAACTCGCTGTGCCTATAACACGATTCTTAATAATGCTAAATAGACAATTTATAACATATATACAATACTGCAACACTTTCTAATGCAATACAAATATGTTCATTTATGTTATTACTGACCTATATCCCGTTAAGTTACCTCCTGTAAATTTCAACAGCATAATACGCTAGAGAAAGCATTATTATTCGCCAACGCTTCCTTTGATGATCATAAATGCTATTATCGTCAACGTGAATAACCTCAAGAACATTTGTCACTAGAAGCATGATAAAATAATCATTTACTTAATCAATATAAATATGTATCAATTGAAACATTACAGATTGACACACATTCCATTCCATTATTGTATATCAATGCTCAAGAGGTGAGTGCTAGATTTAAGACAATAAAACGATTCTGGCTTACTTATTTTTTGTTAATTACGATTTTGTTCACCAAAGTCTTTGGATTCTTACTGGTACAGTTTACGTGTATATTCGCGTTAATGCCCTCATGGGCATGTAGTTTAAAGGCCTGTATGAGCAGCACATGCGTAATACAGAACTAGTTTCAATTGTCAGTCAGCCAATTAAATAACTGGCGTGCCACTTAGCAATATATTGTGATTCGACGGTAAAGTGGCCTGACATATTAACAACTTGACTGATCTCAATATATTCGCACACTGTCAGATAAATTGAATCCGTTCGCGAAATTAATATAGATGTAACATTAGGAATATAGAAAAAAACTGTCAAAGAAGATGACGTTCTCAAAAGAATGATAGCATACTAGACACTATTCAGTCCCAGGAAAGGTTAGAAGGATAAAAGATTTAAACGTAACCTTGTTGTCTTTACGGATATTTGTATAAGGAAACTGATATGGAATACGTCCAATTTCTTTTGAACGGCTCTGCGCCAATCGATGCGTATAACCAAAATCGTTAGAATGTCAATTTAGCGATACTTGACTCTAAAGCTGTTGATAGTTTTTGAGCTATAGCAGGATTAATTTTCATTTTCAAGCACATCCAACTGATCGTAATTGTATTACTGTTCTCTGATACTCCCTTCTCTTCGTATTCAGTGTTCTGCTAAAATGTAGTCAAATACTTAATGCAACAAAGGCGGTGTAACTTTATATCCTATCCACGTTTTAGTTCCAATTAATCCCGATTTGAAACAAAAGAGAGATAAGCGACTAATAACATACAAGGCGTTCAACGCATATTTTAACCATTCGAGTATAATCTCACAGTGTGGTCAAATTAAGGACCTTCAGAAATCGAAATATTCAGAGAGAGAGAGAGAGAGAGAGAGAGAGAGAGAGAGAGAGAGAGAGAGAGAGAGAGAGAGAGAGAGAGAGAGAGATTTCAAATTATTAAAAACTACAATCTGACTAAAATATATAAATTAGAAGTTATGTTTATATTGCAATAAGTCATTAAAAAATGATTTATGGACCCAAAGATGAGATGTTGTATAAACGTTTTAGATGATTTGAACTAGTTTTCATTCTCATGTTAAATTTAGATGACAAAAGTAGGACTTAACATATGGCATTCAAAGGGTTCGATATCTGACTTTCAGACTGGATTCACAGCTTATATCATGTATGATCACTTTGTTCTTCAAAATACACTCTCTTATCGGCAAGGGCTGTTAATATATAGATATTTGTTACCTAACTGATCGTATAGCAGTTGAATATGTCAATTCAATATTTGTCAATGCTTCTGTCAAGATAATCTGTAATGCAATAGTCAATATAGAATGGATCAACGCTTGTCAGTACTTCAATGTTCTGAAAAGAACCATAAAGTTACCCTTTAGCTTTAATAACGATTTAATAAAAATGTTTAACTAATTAAACCACGGAACAATCTATTAAACCAACAATAACTAAGTCTCCTAGTTACGTAATAATACATTAGGATAAATTGTTTTAATAAGACAGTCACAAAAGCAAAGTCATATCTTCCAAAACTATATAGCAGTTGTTCATTCATCATATATTAGCTATCATCACGTGATCTTCTGCAGATGTTTTGTCTAAACCTATATCGCTAGTAATGCTTAATTATGAACCAGCAATGTTCATGTCAAAGCATTTATTCTTGTCCGAGCAGTCCTTTTCAAATTACACACGGTATCTATTAAACTGCCATGATTGTTACTTTGATAACCAGTTTATCGTCCTTTACCAACCTTTCCAACTCACTGTGACGGGTTGTTGTTTCAACCGTCAACACCGCACATTAAATCTTCTGTAGGTATTCAAGTGTAGGTATATTTATAAATAAGAACAAGAAACATCTTCCCAGTGCTTATCTCTCAGCAAATTCCGGCTTGGTAAAAGTAAGAAGGTGATCTAGCTACCAACAATGTCCTATGACCCGTTTCTTAATATTGACAATTTATACAATATATATTAAACTGCCGTGATTGTTACTTTGATAACCAGTTTATCATCCTTTACCAACCTTTCCAACTCGCTGTGACAGATTGATCTCAGAAATCCATATCCTATATTTCTTTCAGTGCAAGGCTTCTGGAAGCTTAAATGGCTTGGATCAGAATCGAAACTGTCAACAAATGTATAGTTACTTGACTCTGGGTCAAAGACATACAATGTAAATTTTCCTGTGAATGGCCAATTCAGATTTTCATCGTCCAGACCTCTGACAATTACGACATATACTGTCATACAAGTTTCTCCTTCGACTTCTTCGCCATTTAAGAATACCTTCAATTTCATTTTTACGCCATTAGGTGTGATGAAGGGATCGCTTGTTAGTGCCAAATGCCTGTTTGTCATGGCCTGCCTCTTCTTCTCTGCAAATGTACAGATTTCCATAATGTTACCGCCCATCAGGTACACTCCATCTTGAATTTGATCTGCTATCACTGGTACTGGTAGAGCACGAGGACAAAATCTTGTCTGGTGCTCAAATACAAAATCCTCCAGTACTCCAACGCGAAAGCGGATTACTACATTAGAATCGGATATTTCTTTAAGTTGTCTAAGTAATGTGGCTATCTGTTCATCGTTTCGTCCCAAATTAGCTTCCGTGGCAACAATTCGCTGATGAACATGTTCATTATTTTCTTCCAAGTTTCTTTTAACTACCACGATCTGTTCCATCAGGCTTGTCAGCATTCTGTGGTCCACTTGACGCTCATCTTGCGAGTTTCTCAGGCTAATACTATACTGATGTATCTTATGACGGAGATCCGAGGAGACAGATTGCAATTTTGTATGCGCCTCTAGAGCCCTCAAATCAGATTTCAAACCAAAAATAAGCAGAAGCCTTGAATGACTCTGTAGTGAAGTATGTTCATGCTCTAAAAGCTCTCTATTGGTTCCCCTAAAATCACACCCGATACTTTCAAACTGACATTTAACATCATTTTGTGGTGAAGCCCGTATGCACGAGGTATCATCGGTTTGAGTTGTAGCATGTCTAAATGGGCAGCATCTCTTGTGTTCACTCATGCGTTCCTTCGTTAATTTCACATTGCATCCCCTTTGTCTATACTTGCATAAAACAAATCTCACTTTACCTTCGTTGTAAGTAGGTAAACGTAGCTTCTCTTCGTCAGACATACTATAGAAAAAAATTAAAAGACAACACATTAAAGTGAAACAGTTTAAGATGCAAAATCCACATTCTGTTTTTTTCGATACATTAATAACAATTGAAAGAAGTTTCAATTAAGAATATCTTTAACGTTTTTTTTTTGTATCAATGTGGAATGGATATATTCGTATTCAAACTAAAGTCTTTATGTATATCTTCTGACATTCAAAACCATTGCAAATAACTGTTTGAACGTAAGCTACAACACAGGGATACAAGTTAGAACTATACATACGGTCATTTCTAAAATAAACTAGAAAGACTGTTGGCATACAGAAATGTATTTATCCCTGACAAATATGTGTGAGGATAATGACGTGCCTAGCGATCTAAGTAAAGCAAACACATTATTTTTCAATTGATTTCTTATCTATTTTACGTCTGGATGAAAGTATCATTTAAAGCGTATCTAAGTTACATATCCCCATTATCTCTCTCATAACGAACTGGATCATATTATTATGTTTGTAACATAGACAAGCAGTACGTTATTAGTACATGAGCAAGGGATTACAAAATGTATTGTATTGGATCTAAATAGAATGATTTAAAAACAAACCAACCTGTCAGGAATGTAGCCACAATAATACTCCACAGTAAAAATGTCACTAAGATATGGATCGATCGAATGGTTAGCACTATATGCGATAGATCTAGCGCGCTGTCCTTATATATCATCAGTTCAACAAAGTCCCTCCCACCAGAGCCTCTGAAACGATCATTGTACTAGGCCTAGTGGGAGTGGTTATAAACATGAAATGCAATATTTACTTGTCAGTTAATATGACTGACAACATAGTTCATATTGCGTTTCTTTATCTCAAACAAGGCATACGTACATCATTCGATAAAATGCATTTCGATATTTTTAATTTAATTCAGTTTTGATAGCAGTTTTGTGTAAACGTCCATGCTCATGGTCTGATTTGGAAAGAATGAAAAAATATCAAAAGGAACAATTCTTAAAGATTGATTAATAAAGGTAAATGAAACCAAATGCGTCTGACAGTATGATTTCCCAATACAGGTACACGATGCACGTAACGTTGATGTAAAATAAAAGTCATATTGCATGTGAAAGCCAACTGTCCTAATACAGGTACACCATACACATAACGTTAATGTAAAATTAAAGTCTTAGTGCATTTCAATCTGATTAAAATCAGCTGTTACGTACTACGACACTAACATCTGAACTAACTCGATACGGGGTCATGTCCATGCGACCTTTGCACTGACCAATCAAAACGCGACTGGCAAACCAGTAACAGTATTTCGCAGACATCGTGTCGGATAGAAAGAAACCGAGAGATATCGAAAGACAATAGAAAATGGAAACCCCCTCGGTGCAAATCATAACACCAATAAAAACGTATTTTCTTGGAAATATTTGTGTTTTGTGCGGGTTTTCGTTCATCCAGATAGAAAGGCTTGAAGACGGCAGCGAGATTGAAAAGAAATTTCTGGACAGAAAACTTAAATTAAATTCGGAACGAGTGGAAAACATCGCGCGAGTTACTGAAGTAAGAATCGCTGCAGATGACGAAAGTGGAGTGTGCCAAAAATGTTACAGATCAGTTGAAAAAGTGTTGTGGTCAGAAAAGGAAGTTTTAGGGGTAAAGAAAAGGCTAAAAGAATCCGCAGAAACTGTTTCAAAAACTTTACTCTTAAATCTGCCTTCGCCGAAACGAAAATCCATCACAAAAAGGATGCTCAGAAGTCCAGTTTGCTTCGCTATCGAACTGATGTATGAAAGGTCCAATTCGATTGGTGGAAATTTTAATTAGTATGTATCATGCAAAGGTCGCCTGGACATGACCCCGTATCGAGTTAGTTCAGATGTTAGTGTCGTAGTACGTAACAGCTGATTTTAATCAGATTGTAGTGCATTTCAAAGACAAATGTCCTAATACAGGAACACTATGAACGTAACGTTGATGTAAAATAAATGTTTTAGTGCATTTGAAAGCCAAATGTTCTAAAAGCAAATGTCATAATACAGGTACACCATACACATAACGTTAATTTAAAATAAAAGTCTTAGTGCACGTGAAAGCCAAAATAGCTAATACAAATACACTATGCACATAATCCAAATGTCCTAAAATGAAACGTCCTAATATAGGTACACCATACACATTAAGTTGATGTAAAATCAAAGTAGTAGAATTGGACAGCTTATTGTTGTATCGTAAATTCCAAATAAAATGTCCATGAGAATAAAGTGGATTTTAACTTGTTATCGTTATCTTGCATTAAGTGTACACGGTTGCATCCACTGACAAGGATTCGCCTAAACCAAAACTTATGCTATCTAAAATGGTTACACATTTACAAACTTGACAGTGTAAATTAAGTATTCGTACCTTGATTCATGCAAGTGCAACCTCTCTTATCGGAGAGTACTTAAATATGCCTAGAGATTCTTGATAGCTAATTGATCTTTCCAACAGTTGCTGGTATCTATTGGAATTTGTGGCAATACATGTTCCATTACAAATACTAGAATTTGGGAAGTACAATAGAGAATTAAGAATAATAAAATGTATTAACGATAACCTACAAACATACCATCAGTGTTTAATGCGTATTAATTCGACAAACTACAGCCCTTAGATTAACGTGTGTTTCAGCTTCTAATTGATGCAACAAAATCATTATTCAAAGTAAGTTTCGTTAATTTTTTTTTAATTGCGGTAGTGTGCTCGAATGAAATGGTAGATGTTACATCTTCAAGAAAACACTTAGAAAAAAGATACAAGCAAGTACAGAGAGAGAGAGAGAGAGAGAGAGAGAGAGAGAGAGAGAGAGAGAGAGAGAGATAGACAGACAGACAGAGACTCATATAGGATATAAGGCACCGTTGAAACATTGGTGTCAAATCGTCATTTGTAACAATGTATACGACAATATAGAATAGAGCCAATCTATTAATCTACTGAGATTTCTTTAACATTTTACATCCGTAATATGGTTATACAAAAGGCCACTAAACGCATTGCTTATGGAGGTAAATTTATATTATAGAGTGAATCACTTATTTGTCTTGTGTGTGTGTGTGTGTGGGTGTGTGTGTGTGTGTGTGTGTGTGTGTGTGTGGGTGGGTGTGTGTGTGTGTGTGTGTGTGTGTGTGTGTGTACCGGACTAGAAGCTTTATATTTTCTCATTGAAATGACATCCTTTATTCTTATTCCCACACTGTATTGCGTGATATTGTGATATTGTGATACCCACAATTTGTCCGTCCCACTCCTCCCCTCATTATCCTCTACGTCCCAAATATCCTTCAAACTATTTGGGTGGTTGATGATTCGGTAAATATTGTTGTTATGTTGCCCGTACACGCCGGAGAAGGAATCATTTTTCCCTCCCATCACAGGGGTACTTTGAGGACATATACATAGTAATTGACTTTATAATCTGAAATAAGCTCAGTACTTGAATTAGACATCCGCACTACGTGAGTCTCTTCACATCTTTCATGCAGTACTCTAAGAAGAATAGTGGTCAATTTGTATCGGTCTTAAATCGGACTCTGTGGACTGTAATATTACATAGGCTTATAAAACATAGGCGTAACATTTAAAATGGGCAAGCTGCTGTGTATTCGAGAATGGTTTCCTTTCGTCTCAGATCCTATGTCTTCTGCTACTTTCTTCATGCATTTCAAGCCATACCTTTTTGCTTGGACCTCCTACTGAAAAAATAAAGGTAACAAATGAAAATGAGATCAATAAAAAAGGTAATTTTTGTTGCATATTTACATTCAACAAAACCTTTATAATAATAAGCACATGATATTGCCCAGAAACAAACTGACGAAATTTCCAAGCACATTATACTTAGTCACATAATGAGGGATGATCCAAGGGCAGCGATCCACAGGGAGTTACCGAAATACATCCAGTTTTGATATTACAAAATCATACCAACTTAAATAAGACATTATAATGATAAAAGTCTAACAAAATAAGTATCATGTTCATTGACTAGATATCATCCATGAAAGACGTCAAGTAAAAGTAAAGCGTGTACAATGTAACAGGTAAGTATACTCGTCAAAACAATTCTACAACTTATGTTTGAAGAGACGATGTAATGATTATATACGCTTTCAAGCTCGATCAAGAAACAGAATAAATTCCGAGTTTGGTTCTCTCTACCCATTGGTTTTTGTGTGTGCTTAATGCTGTATTTTCTGAGTTCTGATACATTTATTTACTAGTGAATTATATTTATTCTCTTCCTTCCATTGTGGTTAAACTTTGGAAGTGTATAAAATAAATGCATACACAACTATTATTTAGAGTGTTGTGCTTTTATAGCAGACCCCCCTTCAAAACGTATCATTTCAGTAGGAAACATTTGCATAATTTGTCAAGTTACAAAGTGGAACCAATGAGTGCTGGTATTCTATATTTGATTGGATTGATTTTATTTTCAAAGCGTCTATATCTACAATCTTTTCTAAATTTATCAAAGATTAAACTTTATGTGTACAAGAAACAATGAATGATTACGTTAACTATTTAAATAATTTATAAAATGTACTTTTATATAAATCAAGTCGGGTATTGCTATTATATTCACTTTGTGCCTATTCCATTATGGCCATAGGGGATTTACAACACACACACACACACACACACACACACACACACACACATATATATATATATATATATATATATATATATATATATATATATATATATATATATATATATATATATATATATATATATTGCTACGTGTATTTGATTTGGGTCATTTATTTTTTATTTTAATTGTTTGTTTGTCAGATTCAAATTTGACATTTTAAGTTTAAGATTAATTCATTGGGAGATGACCTGTACTTTACAAATAAACACCAGAGTTGTAAACAAGCTTTAAAAAGTATTGGTTGATTCCAAGGACATTATGGAGCTTTGGTATAAACATCTTTTTATTTTTAGTTGGGTCATACGTGTACGAGATTTTTTAACGTAAATTTGTTCTAAAAGATTCTAGAAGATCATGTGACACCTTCCTTCCTTGTTTACGTAAAAACAGGTAAATAAATTATGTTTTGGAGCGAACTATTTAGTAGAAGTTGGGCTGTTAGAATACTGTTTATTCGAGCCTAACCACGTAACTATATATATATATATATATATATATATATATATATATATATATATATATATATATATATATATATATATATATGACACACAGGCACAAAATGACAAACAGGCCTGTTATTGTAAACCATAAGACATAAAGGTGTGTAATTTTTAAGTATATGTCGATTTTCCACTGCTCATCCTTCTGCTTTATTGACTGCTTTGGATGTGCATTCGACAGCCATTCATATGATGGCCTTTTATAGACTACAATTAGGGTAGACATTTCACATAAACGTGATTATTTTCAAAGCATAATGAAAGAAAAAGAAAACGATCAACATAAATACAGAAAATGAGACTTAGTGTGACGTCAACACAGAGCGCAAGATCAACATAATTATACACGCATGCAGGCACGCACGCACGCACGCACGCACGCACGCACGTACGTACGTACGTACGTACGTACGTACGTACGTACGTATGTATGTATGTATGTATGTATGTATGTATGTATGTATGTATGTATGTATGTACATGTGACTGTAGACGTAGCTAATATAAGGGTGCTGTATGCTGTCTGTACGTGTATACGTATGACTGACTGTACATGTAGTGGATCCGTGGAGGGTGTGAGCCGCCGATACAAGTGAGTGGGTCAACCCGAGGAACGAGGTGGATGAATCGTGCGACTGTACAAGGGTCAAGATGCATATGTTTACTCCAACTGTTGTTTAAATTGGTATATTTGTATTTACATGAGATTAATTTGAATCTTAGTTGAATTCCAGGAGATTTGTGAATCTTACTGACAGTGCAGAACATTTGAAACGAATCTGAAAACTCGAGATTGTTTGAATCCCAAGCCTAGTCTATACGTGAAACTACAGTATATGAATATCTTAGTGTGTACTATTATTTAAAACTGAGGTTTCTTGAAACTGTATATCAGAGAGATATATTATTGATTTATTTTCAATGTGCGAATGTTAGTATAAAGTGATTGGATCAATTGTATATTGAGAGTGAGTGAGAATCATTGTATTTTTACATCATACATTTGTCTTTACTAATTAAGTTAATACATTTTCATCTTTCACACATTGTGTTGAGTTATTCATTTAATCCAATACCCACTCGGTTACAAGTCTGCGACAGGAAACATGATTGATACAATGTGACATTGTCTGCAAGAGTAAATGAAGTAGGGACAAATTGTCAATAGGTATATTTTCCGTTGAAGGCAATTAGGTCATATTCTCAAAAGTAAAGCAGCATACGGTAGATAATAAGGCATCATTCTTCATGTATGTATCAGTTTCTGTTTGGTGTAATTCGCTCTTTGCAATTCACTAACATTCCGTTTATTGTTGCAAAAGTTCATGTCGTTGAATGACAATTTCAAACCAACTTTGACACGACGCATTGTAGACAAAGAATAGACAAGAAGAAAACTGAATCAACTTAAAAAGTATAATAGCAAAATAAATGTTAACAAATATAAAGGACTGCAAGTTCTCACAACTTACAATAAGTTAACCCCCCCTTACAATCGATTAGATATTCGCTTTGATTGAAGCATATAGTTAATATGTTTTCCTACAATAATATTTTTGCATAAACGATTGAGAGAAAAGATGTAGAAATATTTCATGATTCACAATACAAATTGTTTAAACTTCACATCTAAAATATTTAGCATTTCACCTTAAACAATTTCGTTTTAAAAAAGTCAAGTTGTTTTCCTAAAAGCGTGACTTTAGAATGTATGGTGTAATATGAATAAGTTCATGTGGGTGTTATTGTTGGTGTTGAAGGGTTTAACGTCATTTTTCTGCACAAGATAGTCATGGCGGCCAATATAAATGGTGGAGTAAGAACCAGGGAAAACCCAGGAGAGAAACACCGGCCCACGAGAAGCTACTGGCAAGCTTTCTCACATACCTACATTGGCGGAACCAGAGACTTGAATCCACGCAAGTGAGATGGCAGTGATCCGTAACTGAGAGCGTTGTAGACCACTCGACCACTCGGGGCTCCCAACATGTGGGTGACAGAGAATAAAGAACACCGATAAGTTGATGTAAGCTCAGTCACTAATGAGCTGCATGGCTCATGTGGAAAATTAATATTAAGAATACGTCATTTCTGAGGTCTGTGTTGTCTGGTGTAAGCTTTTAGATATTTATATGGCCCATCCTTATTGATTTAACACGTATGCTGCGATTTTACAATCTTGACGCATTCTAAAAAAAGAGAAAGATAAAGACTATGTCTTTAAGTTGCATTTATAACACAGCTTTGGAAGTTTTTCAGTCATAGCACTACGATGTCTACAGAGTAGCAGTTAATAGTGATGTCATGCACTGAGGCATCATATGCCACCAAAACAAATTATCCTGACACCAGGCCGACTTGTCCTAACACTAACCTCTTAATGTTGAACGTCTAGCATGACAGCTGCAAGTACCATATTTATACGTTTGTGGTATGACTCGGGGTGATTCAAACCCGCGACTCCCACATACGAAGCAGATGCTCTAACTATTGAGAATACAGGAGCGGCTAAGACGGATAGTGAAAGTGTAAGTGAGAAAAAATTGAGAAGAAACAGAAGAGAAAGGAAAGGCTAGATATGGAAATACTTACTTGCATTTGATGCATAGGAGTAGATTTATTTACTAAATGAGACGAGAATAGTTTCAGATTAATATCACGACTGTGGCTATATCATTTTTCTCCCGTTGTTATATTTCAGTATCTCATTATGAAATAAGATCATCAGTCTCTTGACCTAGTGTGGTCGTTGAGGCACTGTGCTGTTGAACATATGACCAGTTCCCTCCACTTGTCTCTATCATGTGCCAATTCCTGTGTCTCTGCAAAACTTTTCCTGGTTCATTCTGTGATGCTGTCACTCCACTTTTCTTTCTTTTTTTTTTGTTCATGATGAAATATATAAGAAATAAAACACTAAAGAGCTATGAATCAAGAACGTCATATCATTTTTATGAATATTACAGTAATTAATTGCACTGTTACATCACAACTGATTACATCTTAATTATGTAAATCGTATCATATACTTAATATATTTTAAATATCTCGCTAAAGCTAATATTAATATCTGTTATAACGTCAAATGATCCATATAGCAAAATATGTGTAACAACTAGTATATTGAGATGATTTACACTTTTAATCAATAAACTTTGTTGTTATGTTATTGTGTTTGCACATAAATATGTAATGATACGTATTTTCCAAATCCTCTCCACAAATATACAAATGATCGTCTCTCAAAGGCCTGGACTATAAATCATTATGAAAATTACTACAGTTATTTATATTTCTTTTATGTATAATAGATACGTTCATGCTAGCAATTAAGTAAAAAGCACGGATGTGTTTAGCCTTGGTCTTTCGTTTTCTTTTGAAGAGAACAAAGTTTTGTTTGCATTTTATTGACTAGAGGAAAGTATTCCAGATGAGGATAAAATAGTGTAAAATTCTACGTTTTTAGTCTAATATTAATTACAACAAAACCAGTCGATTTCTATGGTCATGCCTTTCTCTTTCACGTACCAATGACAGTGGGAGATCAGCAAGAAACACCGTATATGATTTAATTATAGTAATACAGTTTATGCTATTTTCGTTTTATCTGCCAAAAATATGCCAACTAATTTATTTATGAATCTTTCAGGATAGATTTTGAATAAGTCTAATCACAATTATACATGCTTCTAATTATAATTGCATTGTATTTATTATTAGCATATTCAGCTTCTACCACATCAGCATATTCATGGAAGTAATATATGTATGAAAAGTCAGAACATTCAATGTTGTATAGTTACATTTGTATGTATTCATATTTATACATTTATCATATCAGAGGTCAACTGAAAAATAACTGATTATTTGCCTACGCTACTAAACTGTACGCCAATAATACATAAAGGATAATGGCTCTAACTACGCGAGAATAAAATTACTTCAGTTAAGCAACCACGTCCATTGTATGCAAACTCAGTGGACTTCGGATGGAATTATGGCAATCATTACAGCAAGAGTTGTAATTTGAGTTCACTTCCTATTTCTAATTCGTGTTTCGATCCGAGTGTCCTCTTCTTAGACCATTGAACATCGAAGTGGAATATAATCATCAGAAGAGCCACAATGAATATAATCCTCCTACAATACAACAAAATTATCATAAACGTCACACAGTGATACAAAATGATTATAAAATTCATACAGTGTTACTTTAGTATGAGGCAAAATGATTTGTGCTTATAAGTAGTAGAGAGGGTGAACCCTACAACTTTTAGAGGTGTCTATTTGACAAACCAAGACCTCCTAGAGAGAGTGAACCTTACAACGTTTAGAGGTTTCTATTTGTCAAACCAAGGCCTGATAGGAAACCCCCAAAAAATGTGTCAGAAAATGAAATTTCCTCTGACGTATTTGTTGTTGCGGTTTCGTTAGCTGTTATTAATTAAATATTTTTATCTAGTCCAATTAGATATCGTGTTCGAGGATCTTCTAAATTTATCGTTATAAATCCATGTGGATTATTCCAAGTGGAGTTAGTGAAATTCTTAAAAATGATTTGTGCTTATATTAATTCCCTTGATTTTCGGTCATCAATGCTTCTTATTAGATTGAATAAAAACAAAACCAATTGTAAATCAAACATATTCAACTTGAAAACAGTGCAACTCTAAAAATTAAAGCAATTGAGATATGATCTAAATGAGTTAAACTTGATGCAAAATTGACGTTTTTAAATGTGATAGTTACGTTTTTTTAATAACAATAATCTCATCGTGGGTTTTATTTCTTGGCATACTCACACTGTTGTATTTGCCTCAAATAAAACTTAAAATGATTGAAATTTCTGTTCAGGGATTTTGTTTTCTTCAGCATATAAAGGGATGGAGAAAAGAGAAGTCAAGAGAAAAGTATGTACTAATGATATAACCGCCTTTCTCATCATAAAGGTTTCTTTACCAAATTTACCAATATTGAATATAAATAATCTGGATAAAACAAACATTATCAAGACTAATCCTAGCTAGCAAGAGTATAACTCAGTCACACCTATAAGCGAATATGCAGTAGATTGCAGAATGTATATTAGCATAGTCATAGTCATAATAGTATATATATCTTGCTCGATAATTCATGGAAACCTAACTGCGAGAATAAATTTAAAATACAAACATTTCTGGTATCACGGTACCAATTGTTTTTTCTCCATAGACATCAATGCTAATGCTTTTTGAAATAAATATACTTTCTATCCAACCTCAGCATGTATGTCGCACACTATTATAAAGCACAGTGTCAATTTGGCAAATGCAAAACCAGGTACTCCATTGCATGTAATCAAACAAATATTTTCCTGTATCTGATGTAACAAGAAATCAACTAGTTGCAACACAAAAAGTTAAAAGAGGTAGCCAGGTAAGCGATGAAACCCTTGACTTTTGGATTTCGAGTCCGACATTATACCAAATCATCTTAAACGAATCCCCAGATTAGTACAAGGACCATACATTTTTCTAGTTCTTAATTTATACCAAAATATGTATATGCGTTACTAATGGAAGATTTACAGTGGCAAGACATTCTGTTCTTATAGACTGTGAATCGCTCTTTATTAAATCAGCGAAGACGTGAAGACAGTATTGTTGACCTTTCACCTGATTGAAGTTGTACTTACTGGACCATTTCTTAATAGAACTATCCATAGAAAATAGACCTTTTTCTCGTTGGAATTATAATCGGAAAGTAGCTGAATCTGTTATTTGATTATTACCGCAGCCTAGTCATCCCTAATAAAATATAACGTAATGTTAAACACCTCTCATTAAACGTATTATTCTATATGTCTGTCTGTCTCTGTCTGTATGTCTGTCTGTGTCAAGTGCCAAATTTTTCGTCAGTGAAATCCATTAATTAATTCTTAGTCTAGCCGACAATTAACTGTTATCTTGGTGTGGAGTTTGGACGAAGGAATGTTTACCTAACTGGGTCATATTGGTCCTATGTTTATAGTAAAAACGAATTGGTAGTATGACGGATAGGAAAGGGAAAATTCTCACGTAAAGCTGTCAAAAATGATTGAGACAAATGAAAGGTGGCATTTTGACACATTTTTAAACAGTTTTCCAACTGTCTGTAGGGATAGCATTTATTCCGATTGGTCAAATCTGAAATCAGAGGGGTGGGTCAATTTCTAACAGTGAAGGGAATATATACTCCGACCAAATGAGTTTAAATTAGTCTGAAAAATTTATCTGCAAGAGAGAACCGAAGGTAGAGGTAATTACCAAGACTCCGAGCGTTCTTTACAAGAAAGACGTTCGTAAAAAAAACTTGTGGTTCCAGGTTAAAGTGAATGTGGAACGATTGTAAGACGCCAAAAACACAAGGTATTTAACTCAAATTCACATTTATCATGATGTAATTTATGTTATGTTTTCCTTGTTACAGATACATGATTTATTGATACTATGATACGAATAGTTCGGTATTACATTGATTTAATAACGTACTTTGATATGATGTTTCTTCGTTACAGATGCATGGTGTGTTCATATTTTTGTACGAATAGTTCGGTATTACATTGATTTAATAATGTACTTCTGAATCATGAGTTAGAATTTTCAATTTTATAGGTAGATAGGTTAATGGGTGGTGTTGAAAACCCGCTGTGTACATTTATGAGTGGAAAGTGCTACATTAATTTTGAATTTATCATATTAGTGAATATGGATTGTGTGCTATGATATATTGCCTCACTTTACGTAATGATTTACGGGAGTATATGTGACTTTCCCAAATTCTGATGTCGATAATTAGCGGTATAGCTCTATTGAACTGAAGACTGGTGTAGTATTTGCTAGCCGTATAAAAGTTAACACTGATAGTAAGATCTGATTGTTCGAACCAGAAAGACGGACGGACGATCTCAACTTTTAAAGCATAACAAGATACTTGGGGCGTTTTCCCCTTTTCTTTTCAAGGAAAATAGTTTGTTTTGAAGATCAAGTGAGAAATAGCGAGGAAGTCGAAATTCAAAAGGAAGGAAAAGAAGTTAGAAGTCAGAGTTGTAGAGAGAGAGAGAGAGAAAGAGAGAGAGAGAGAGAGAGAGAGAGAGAGAAAGAGAGAGAGAGACGCAGGTTCCTGATCCTATCAATAGTTACATAATGATTAAGAATTATGTTTTCTTAACTCTTCCTCACTGAAGTAAAAATAAAGCTATATTTTATTCCGTTACAGACAAGTCACCTGATCGAAGTTTACGTTGCACTGAGTAAAATATTTCAAATTTGAACTGTCTATGCAATGTGTATATTTTTTGCTGGAGTTATAATCGGAAAGTAGATTTTCTCTTGCATTTCCTTACTAAAGCATATTTGTTACCATAAATATAATAGAGACTAGTTGCTAAAACATATCCTAATAAAATTATCATTCTGTCTGTCTGTCTCTCCATCTCTCTCCATTATATCGACACACAATGACGAGCGTTCTTGAATTTTAATATTAATCGGTAAATACGAGATATGTAGTGCTAGAAAAGTTGTACGAAAAGTTAAGTGAACAGTAAACATTTTTAACTTAGTACAAAACCACTAATAAGCATCACACAGGTAATGATAGGTCCATATGCGATGCTAGTAATCATTACAGCCACATTAGGAACAATAATTCGTAATAATATCTTGAAACGTTCTAAACAAATTTCAGGTTAGGTTATACTATTGTTCAGACGAACCATGACGTAGCAGGACAAATTGTTAAAGGTAAACATGGGTAAATAAAATGTTGAAATAAGAGCCTCCGTTTTCTCAAGAACGATTATAGTATAAACAAATATTAAAGGTAATTTGTTTCTTATAAACTGCTTCGTAATGATGACTGCGTTGTGTTATGCTTTGAAAATCCCCTTCTTCTATCAGCTAAAAATTCTGCTATATTGACTTGTGTTTCCGACATGGCATCTGATTGAAATAGCACTAAGGCACCTAATTCTTATTAGAACTGTATATGCGGTAAGAATCGTGTTTTGTGTTTTGCTGGGAGTTTTAGCGGCCAAGTTGCTTTTACCTGTGATTTCACTATTATAGTATGTTTGTTACGCTAAACAAAATTTGAAATAAATCAAAATAAAATTGTCATTATATATGTAAATCTCTCTCTCTCTCTCTCTCTCTCTCTCTCTCTCTCTCTCTCTCTCTCTCTCTCTCTCTCTCTCTCTCTCTCAGATATTAATACACATTCGTTATCGTCAAATAAACGAAACTAATATTTAAAATATGTCATATTAAAAGTATCATTCTGTCTGTCTGTCTGCATGTCTCTCTTTCTCCAACATAGCAATTCGCATTTAATGCATGCGTAAAGACGAGAGATTTCCCGTAAGCGACGTTGTGCGATAAAATTAGGGGAACAGCAAATATCGTAACTACAGAGAGAGAGAGAGAGAGAGAGAGAGAGAGAGAGAGAGAGAGAGAGAGAGAGGGAGGGAGGGAGGGAGAGATAGGTGTGCTGCTCTCCACACTAAATAAGTTAGGTCATAATCGTTGAGTTCAGCTTTGAGGTCGCAATAATGAGAGTAACCTTCTTCACTGAGCTAAAAGGTATACTTAATATTAATTCGTGTTACCGACATGTCACCTAAGTTTACTTGCAATGAGTGACCTAATGCATTTTAAAACTGTATCTGCAATGTGAAACGATTTTGGCTCGATTTATATTGATAATGTATCCATTATATGTTTTTTCCTTACTATCATCATAAATAAAATGCAACTTTATGTTTAAAATATGCTATAGTAAAATAATCACTCACTGTCTCACTCTCTGTCTGTCTACCTGTCTTCATATATGTATATATGTATGTATGCATGTATGTATGTATGTATGTATGTATGTATGTATGTATGTATGTATGTATGTATGTATGTATGTATGTATGTCTCCCTCTCTATGTCTGTCTGTCTCTCTGTCTCTCTCTCTCTCTCTCTCTGTCTCTCTCTGTCTCTGATATATGTACCCTTTCTTTATGAATATAGTCATGTCGTTTAATTACTTACCCATTATATAGCATTATTTACCACGGCGGAAAGAACAGAAAAAACCTGACTAATAATACTGATACCTTGTTTTGTTTTTTGAATTCACGTATAAGTTTGATATACAATAGTGCATGTTTTATCAACAAACTTGATTTGAGCATTCACACTTGTAACTTAAGTTATTACCCAAAAATCTCGATTATGACTGCAATGACCTACGTTTCATGCTTACGTATCTATTAGCCGTGCTAACCTCTGTAATTTGCTTCTGGTAGACCTGTATGCATGTAGAGTCATCTGGCAGGGGGATCATTTTCTATTCCACGTGAGCACTACCACGCTCTTCTATGGCTGACGTGAGTGTTGCGGTGTTTGCCTCAAACCAGTCGTTGTTCTTTGACTGTTTCTTACCAAAGATCCGTGTGGCTGTGCTGGACACAGTTCCTCTGATATGTACCCATCTGTCTTCGTTAATGCCGTTGAAAGGCTCTAAATCAAAGGTCTTGGAGAGGGAAAAAAGTGAATCCCTCAATTTTGTCTGGATAATACGTTTTGCCCACATCAATGCATGGTTTACCCTCCTGCCTAGAGCGGTATATCTTTTTTAGCTGAAGCTAATTTTTCAGCACACCAGCGAGTGGTAAGTTTCTCATTCAGCGCTGTGGAAGTACGTCTCGTAATGATCAAGTCCAGTTGGTGCCAGTATTTGTACCGGGTATGCCTCCACGATACTTTATGCTGTGGCTGTGTCTGAAAGAATGAATTGGTGATGCTGAGGTCGTGGTACGAGTACATATCTAGGAGTCGCAGCGAACATTTGAAATCAGAGTTTACCTTCTTCTAGATGGGCGACTTCACAAGATTAACGACCCCCATCTGCCCGAAGCGACTGGTTTGGGGGCGCTAGAAACTCGCCTGTCATCCCTTCTCCATAGGTTCCGCCTGTCTTAGTTACAACACTCGTGAAGGCCTGGAGGTGGATTTGGTTGTCAGAGGTTCTACCAGATGCAAGCCATTGGTGGTTTTCCAAGAGAAGTGGGTGCTTATCCACCCCGGCGATAACAACCCTTGTAACCCACGGTAACCACGCGTTAAGAGATCAACACTATCCTTCGACAATATTTAGACATAAAACACACGGCCGCGATAATATTACAACTTAAATATGACTATATATCTGCACTTAGCAAACGTGAGAATATTACTGAGGCTACTTTCATGCCTGTCGTCTATGAAACTCAAGCAAGGATATCTAGAAAATAATGATGAGTTTAAAATTGACATATTACTTTGTACACTCAAAATTAGACCTATGCGAAAGTTACTAAAGCGAATAGAATATAACCTACGTTTCGCTCAGAATAAATGTAGACCTGATACATTCAGCACAAAAACATGAACGTTATTTATAATTGTCTCAGAGATATATATCATCGACAAATCTGTTGAACATAATGATAAAAGTGTAAAATGAAAAAGTGAATAGATATATCAGTAACTCGAAACGTACATTACTAGCAAAATTAACAAATATGGATATGGTACAGAATCTATCAGAGATACACGAAACTATTTACAAATATAAAATAATCTAAATTGTTTTAGTGTATTTGTCACGTTAAATACATATTACATTATCTAGACTAAGATAAACAGGTCACATTCAAGGTCGCGCTTTGGTTATAGGTGCATGGATAAAAAATACATTTTCTTAAGACAGATAAAAAATAGGCCCTAATCTTGTTATAATAAATATTACTTCCATGCTATCTCTAATGATCTTTTTCCCAGACTAAATATCAGAATAAAGAATCTATGGGGTGGTGATAAATACGAGGTTCAATATCATAGGGTACGACGTTCATGATCATAGGGTAATGTACATCATTATATTTCATTTAGATCATGTTATAATCACATCAATCGGGATTCTATTCTCTGTTCCGACTAGTAAGTATCATATGGGATGGATATGTTACCTCGAGAAATATCACTTTTCAATGAAAATATGAGATAAAGGAAAATCAGAGATTTAGAATTGCATGACGCACAAAAACAGTCTTGTTTAAGTTATATAAAAAGATGTTATCTACACAGATTTTCACAAGTCTGGTATCCACAAGTTTTCTGTGTATGTGCACCTGCACCTCTACTTAACATAAACATAGTTGATTAACAGCAATACCTTGTTATGACTATCTGTGTGTTTCCTTTGCATATTGATTTATCCTTCATTAGGCCTTTTCACCAAAACACCCAAAACTCTCTCTCTCTCTCTCTCTCTCTCTCTCTCTCTCTCTCTCTCTCTGTTAAAAAGCAATAAAGTGCTTTATTCATGCCAGTGTGTAATATCATGACATTGTTTGTAGTTTCACTTGTGTAATAAGTTCTACTACCTTTTATTTATTAAGTTCTGGTTCATTTTGTCCCTGACAAAAGATGACAATCAACTAACAACATTACGATTGTATCCAAATATTTACGGTGAAAATTTTTGTTTCGAATATAATAGAATGCAGATAACGTTTTGTCTAAGTATGTGTTCAGTGCGATACTGCGAATTCGAGAAAAGTGGATATATATATATATATATATATATATATATATATATATATATATATATATATATATATATATATATATATATATATATATATCACTTTATAAAAGAACAAAATAAGGTCTACACTGGTAGAAACCTGGTTTCTTCCTTTGTTGAGATAGTTGTGAAATTATTTACTCGTATAAATGAATAAATGCGTTTGAAAGTATAATTACCCAATACAGGTAAACGATGCACGTAACGTTGATGTAAAGTAAAAGTCTTAGTGCATTTGAAAGCCAATTGTCCTAATACAGGAACACTATACACATAACGGTGACGTAAAATTAAAGTCCTTGTACATTTGATAGACAAATGTCCTAAAAGCAAATGTCCTAATACAGGTACTCAATACACATACATAACGTTAATGTAACATAAAAGTCGTAGAATTAGATAGCTAATTGTTGTAACGTAAATTCCAAATAATGTGCCCATGTTAACAACGTGGATTTTAATTTGTTATCATTATCTTGCATTATGTGTATGTGGTTGCATCCACTGACAAAAAGATTCGTCTAAACGGAAATTTATGGTATCTAAAATGGTTACACATTTACAAACTTGTCTTGATAGTGTAAATCAATTATACGTACCTTGATTCACACAAGGGCATCTTCTCTTATTGGAGAGTACTTAAATATGCTTAGAGATTTTTGATAGCAAAGTGATCTTTCCAATCTATTGGAATTTGTGGCAATACATTTTCAATGACTAATATTTGGGAAGTACAATAGTAAGAGATTTAAGAATATGATTCTTAATGGTTATAATGAAATGGATTAACGACAACCTCCAAAGTTACTATCAGTGTTCAATGCGTAATTAATTCGACAAACTACAGTCAATAGATTAACGCAAGTGTTTCAGCTACTAATTGATGCAACAGAAGCATGATCCACAGTATCTGTTGTGAATTTATTTTTAAGTACGGTAGTCTGCCCGAATGAAATGAGAGAGAGAGAGAGAGAGAGAGAGAGAGAGAGAGAGAGAGAGACTTACTTATATGGGGTAAAAGGCACCGTTGAAACTTTGCTATGAAGTCGTCATTTGTAACAATGTATCAGACAATATCAAATATAAAGACAAGGTACTAATCTGCGAAGGTTTTGTTTCCTATTTTTCATCCTTACTGTGGTTATACAACAAAGCCACTCGGCGCATAGCATATGGCGGTGAATTTATATTGTTTAGGGAATCCTTTATTACTCTCGCATTTCAATTATGAGGACATTAAAAAATATTGTTGTGTGACTGTCCATGCCAGGGTGAAGATATATATATATATATATATATATATATATATATATATATATATATATATATATATATATATATATATATATATATATATACACACGTGTGTGTGTGTGTCTGTGTGTGTGTGAACATAAGCTTTACATTTTCTCGTTAAATTGACAGGCATCATTCTTATGCCCACATTTTATTGTGTGACATTGTGATATCTACATTTTGTCCGTCCCACTTGTACCATCGCTCTCCCCTAGGTCCCTACCCAAATTTTCTCCAAAATATTTGGGTGGATGATGATTCACTAAATATTGTAGTTATGTTGCCCATATTTCCAAGAGAAGGAATCATCTTTGCCTCTCATCACTGGGGTTCTGTGAGGACATATAAATAGCAAATGACTATTATAATCTGAATACTTCTGAAATAATTTCAGGACTTGATTTAGAATTCTCCTCACTACGTAAGCATCTTCACATCTTTCATGCAATGCTCTAAGAAGAATAGAGGTCAATTCGTCGCAGTCTTAAACCGGACTCTATGGACTGTAATATTACATAGGCTTATAAAACATAGGCGTAACATTTTAAAATTGTCAAGTTATGGTTTCCATTCGTCTTACATCATATGTATTCTGCCACCTTCTTCATGCACAAACAAAGAAAGGTATACAAATAAAAGTGAGATAGAAAAGGGGTCATTTTTATTGCATATATACAGTTAACAAAACCTTCATAATAATACGCACATGAAACAAACTGGCGAAATTTACAAGCACATAACACCTTGGTCACATAATGGGGGATGATCCAAGGGCAGCCATCCACAGGTTGTTACCGAAATTCATCCAATATTGATATTCCAATATCATGCCAACTTAAATAAGACATTAAAATGATAAAAGTCTAACAAAATAAGTATATGTTCCTTAACTCGATAGCTTCCATGGAAGACGTAAACTAAGTGTAAAACGTATTCAATTTGACAGGAAAGAATTATCGTCAAAACAATTCTACAACTTATTTTTGAACCGTCAATGAGATAATTATATACGTATTCAAGGATGACAAAGAAACAGAATAAATCCAAGGTTTGGTTTCGTCTACCCATTAGTTTTTTCTGCTTAATGTTGTATTTTCTGAGATCTGATTAATTTATTTACCAATGAATTATATGGATTCTCTACCTTCCATTGTGGTTAAACTTTGGAAGTGTATGAAATAAATGCATACAAAACTATTATTTAAAGTATTGTGCTTTTATCGCATACCCACTCGAAAAGTATCGTTTCAGTAGAAAACATTTGCATAATTCGACAAGTGACAAAGTGGAACCAATGAGTTCCGGTAATCTATATTTGCTTGGTTTGATTTTTTTTCAGAACGACTATATCTACAATCTTTTCTAAATTGTTCAAAGCTTTAACTGTATGTATATATATATATATATATATATATATATATATATATATATATATATATATATATATATATATATATATATATATATTTAGTGTGTGTGTGTGTGTGTAAACGTTGGCTAGGAATACAATAACACTGTTAATATATGGCATTATTATGGATGAGACATAAGCTACTTGGAATGAACGGATATAATATTGATGTAAATGGTAATATAATGCTACTCCAAACACGATGTTTACTGATGAATTTGACCTCAGCCTTTGTCCTTTACGGAAGCGGTTCAGTTCGGACAAGAAAGTTAAAGAATATTTATGGAATAGTCGTTAGATATGTACACGTTGGTTTGGACTCTATTTAAAAACTGGACTGTAAACAAATTTTCTTTTAATGCCTGTGACCTTAACGTTATTTCTGAGTGATATAAGGTTTGTTACTTATTCCACCTTTCCGATTCGATTTAAAATTTCCCAGCATTTCAGTTGGTGCAATATAGTGATAGAATCAATCCAGCTGTTTTACAGGTATTTTTAAAGATCAGTTACGAGTTCGTGGAATTCTAATTACTTTGTAACGTGACAAAAAAGCACGAGAACATCACAGTTCATGTCTGATAATGAACGTCACTGCGACCCTCAATCAAAATCGCTCAATCGTCATTTTTCTGATTAGCTGAGTTTGGAGATTTCTTTTATCCCTGTAATGTGACAAAAAAAAAGCACGAGAGCATCAAGGGTCGCGGGAAGTCGTAATTCTTGTCTGATCGGGAACGTCACTGTGATGCTCAAGCAAAGTAGATATATCAAAAGCGAATGTATATAACGCTTGCTGTTGCACATTAAATTTCAGGTCTATAGTCTATAACGTAACAATTGTGTTGACTCCCTATATATATATATATATATATATATATATATATATATATATATATATATATATATATATATATATATATAAATGCATGTTTATTACTAGTTATTTTTTATATATTTTACAGACATTATGATACAAATGACATCGAGCTTACCCCCCAAAAAAGGCTTAATATCAAGATATTCAAATACAAGTATTCATGAAGTGATTTCACTCAATTACTTTGCAGTTTTATAAAATCATTCAAATCAGTGTCGGATATTTGTCAGACGCTACATTTAATCTTACATTTATACTCATATAATAAAAGTTATGAACGTCATTGAATAGTTTTAATCTTTATTTGCTAAGGTTCTCAAACATAACAGATTTTTCAACTCCCTCTCTAAATTTTGTTGGCATGAGCACTGCGTTTATAAATGTATATATATATAATACACCAACCCTATGATAATAGTTTGGTCTAACTATTTGAAATGTTCTGGTCATATTCCTTGCTTCATTTATCATCGCATGTAACTCTTTTAATTGTTTTTATGCATTTAGTATGAAGCAATATATTAAAACATTATGTAAGCATTCGAATATGCATTAGAAGTGCTGTGATAGACAATTATTTTCCTTTTCCATATTAAAGATCGAAGTATGTTGTATCTCAGCATATTGTGGTTTACTTTGTCCTTTAGTTGTTCTCATTCATTAATATTTTTGGATGTTCAGCTTGGAAAAAGAAAATAACAACAACAACAAGCACCAAGCCAAAATGGAGACTGAAACAGAGAAAGGTAACAACAGTCTAAATATTTCAGTATTGAGATACAAGCTTGTTTCTTTCTCTAGCTTTTTATACATTTTAAACTGAAAGTGGAGTTCTTTCTTAGAAAATAGATGCGTGTGATTTGTTGCTTTTTATTGATCATGAACAGGTCACGGACAAGGAGGTTTCGCTTATTTAATCTGACATAAAGCCTGCTGATATTTATTCAGGTTTTAACTTTAGTAATAAATTAAGCTAATACTTTGGCGTATTATGCCATAAAACAACTCAGAGGTAAAAAGCATATATTAGCAATTATGCTTTTTGTATGTACCTCCAAAAATATATTGTCATTTTACTTGGTTGCCAGCCTAGAGAGAAACAACAGTACTCCCTTTTTCTTCCTGATTTATAAGACAAAACTCGCTGTACCTATTCATATAATCTCCACACAGTTGTTTAGGCCCAGTAACAGCATTGTTGAAAAGGATTCAATTTTATGTGAATTTTATTCTTACTTTTCTGTGTCACTGTACATATATTTTTTGTCAATTGTAAAATCCTTAAGCAATACTCAATCATTAAATACCCTTGGTAAATCATTGTGTTCTTACAAATATTGCAAATAGTTTGTAATGTATAACGAGTAGAATGTTTTGAGATGAAAATAGGAGTTACTTACATGTTCTTATGTAACCATGTTACGTTTTATTTATACTGCCATATATTTCATACGATGCACTTCAGAGAAAACAAATAGAATCCTTTTTGATGTGACTAGTGAAATGTATTTAGTAAAAGTCGATATAGATTATGTATTATGTTGAATATAAGTCAAACAGATTTAATAAGTGGTGCCTACGAATTATTGTTGTTTTGATTTTGTGAACTTTGTCATAGGCACAATATTAACTATACCAGGTGACATTACCGGTTTAGGTGTCATTTTAACTGAATTTTAAAAATGTCAGTCAAAATGACACACAGGCCTGTTATTGTAAGCCACAAGGCATTAAGTTATGTAATGTTATGTGGGTGCTCTTGTTGGAGTTGAAGGGTTTAACGTCATGTTTCTGCACAAGATAGACTATACATGGCTGCCAGTATAAATGGTGGAGGATGAGCTCCGGAAGACCCAGGAAAGAAACACCGGCCCACGAGAAGCTACTGGCAAGCTTTCTCACATACCTACATTGACCGAACACGACACTCGAACACTCGGGGCCCCCACCATTTGGGTGACAGAGAATAAAGAAAATAGACAAGTTGAAGTAAGCTCAGTCAGTATTGAGCTGCATAGTTCATATGGAAAATTAATATTAAGAACACATCATTATTGAGATCTATGTTGTCTGGTGTTCGCTTTTAGACATTTATATGGCACCTCCTTATTGAGTTTAATATTTTACAATCTTGACGCATTTTAAAAAAAGACAAAAGATAAAGAACATGTCTTTAATAATAATAATAATAATAATAATAATAATAATAATAATAATAATAATAATAATAATGAGGACTTTGTATAGCGCCTAATCTTTCGAAGCTCTAAGCGCTTGACACTACAGACAAACAAATGACAAAAACAATGAAATTGGAAAACATAAAAACGTGCTGGAAACATATAAGATACAAAACACAATTAAGTCTGTGAGTTTGTCCCTGCAGTCGAAACAGGTGCGTTTTAAGAGCACTCTTAAAAGGGACCACTGTGTCTTTGTGTCTAATTTCAATGGGCAATTCGTTCCGCGTCACCGGGCCCTGGTATGCAAACGAACTTTGTCCATATGACTTTGTTTTCACCGTGGGAACAATGAGTATACGATTATCAGAAGAAGAGCGTAAGTATCTAGCTGGTGTATACACATGGGTGAGGCTGGATAGTTATGTTGGACTGGAGTCTGTCATTCAAACATAGCACAGAGAACAAATTTTGTGTTTGATTCTGTATCGAATCGTTTGCCAGTGTAGGGTACAGAGCAGTGGTGAGGTGTGCTCTGATCGAGGTACTCTAAAGATGATCCGTACAGCTGTGTTTTGAACTTTTCGATGTTTCTAGAGTAAATATAGTTCAGTCTTAAGCTGCATTTATAACGCAGCTTTATAAAATTTTCAGTCATATCGCTACGATGTCTACAGTGTAGCAGTTAATAGTGATGGCATGCACTGAGTTGTCTTGTCGGAGATATGTAGCTTCATGCCCCACCAAAACAAATTATCATGACACCAGGCCAACTAGTCCTAACCCTAACCTCTTAATGATAAGCGACAAGCGTGGCAGCTGCAAGTACCATACGTTTATACGTTTTTGGTATGACTCGGCAAGAATTCGAACCCGCGATTTCCCATATACGAAGCGGATGCTCTAACCATTGAGGACACAGGAGCGGTCCATGACGAATAGAGACCCTGTGGAAGTGAGAGAAAAAAATTTGGAAAAAAAACAAGAAAAACAAAAGGCTAGATATGGAAATGCATACTTACATTTGATGCATAGGAGTTGAATTATTTATGAAATAAGACGATAAAATAGTTTCAGATTGATATTACTACTGTGTCTATATAATTTTTCTCCTATGTTACTAAAATATACGCCAATAATCAACAAAGAATACTGGCTATAACTACGCGAGAATAATTTACTTCAGTTAAGCAACAATGTCATTTTATACCAACTCCACCTTTCGGCTGGAATTATAGCAATCTGAGTTCACTACCTTGTTCTATTTCGCGTTTCGATCCGAGTGTCTTCTTTTTAGACAACTGAACATCGAAGTGGAATATAATCATCAGCTGAGCCACAATGAATATAGTCCTCCTACAATGCAACAAAATTAATATTACCGTCATACAGTGCCTCAAAATGATTATAATATTCATGCAGTGTTACTTTTGTGTGATGCAAAAAGATTTGTGCTTATATTAATTCCTTAGATTTTTTTATCATTCGGAGTTTCTTGTTCTTGCATTTTCCTCGTTCTCTAAGAATTGCCCAAATCATCATTAAAGTACCAATTAAATTAAAAACATCGGATCATATCATATCAAATAAAAATATCGGATCACAATTGTCGATAGTAAATAGTGATCATACATCCTTTCTAGTTAAATTAAACTATCGGATCATATTGCTCGATAGTAAATAGTGATCATACTAGTGATCATACTAAATAGTGATTATACATCTGCTGCTATTACTATTTTAAGTACCGATATTTTCACACTATTATTATAACGATATGTGTCTCTTTACAATCCCACTGGCAGATGCATAATTATATGGACTTAGTACACTTATTGAAATGAGACCGAACAAAAGCGTTGGTCTGTTTGATTATGGTGTATACGATGATATAATTGACTGAAGAAAAATTTGATTAGGCTCTAATCATTACACGTTCCTCGTTCACTAAGTGAAGTCATACATAACGGTATTTAAACCGTAAATAGTATTAGTCTGGTGGGGGAAAAGCTTGTCTTTAAAAATATAAAAATGAAGAATTTGCAATATCACTCAAACGGAAAAACTTAAGCCATGAAAAGAAATTAAAATTGAAAATGTTTTGGGCCTATATTAGAGAAAATCATAACAGTTGACAATTATGTGGGTGTCGGTTCTCATACACTTTGGAACCTTTAGAATATCGGAAGACTTGGACAGGCACATGGCATTCACTGTATTTTTCATTTTTAAACTGAGCACGCGGGAGTCTTTTCCATATGTATAGAACAATTGATAGTTATTAATACTAGAGTTGATCCATGAGGTAGCAATAATGAGAGTCAGCTTCTGAGCGTTATCTACTGTTACATAATAAAGACTGAATTATATTATATTTTAAAAATAACCTTCTTCGATGAGATAAAAAAAATTGGTATATATTGATTCTTGTTACCGACATGTCACCCAAGTTGAGTTGCATTGTGGAACCTTTTGCATATTAGAACTGTATTTGTAATGTGAAACATTTTTAGCTGAAATTATAATCGGGAGATAGCCTTTATCTATTTTTCCTTACTAGACAATATTTGCTACCATAAATAAAATGCACCTTTATGTTTGAAATATGTTGTAGTAAAATAATCACTCTCTCACTGTATGTCTGTCTATCTCTTATCTCTGATTCTATACATGTATCTCTATTTTCATTTTTTCTTTATTTTTCTCTCTTTCTTTCTCTCTCCCCCCCCCTCTCTCTCTCTCTCTCTCTCTCTCTCTCTCTCTCTCTCTCTCTCTCTCTCTCTCTCTTACACACACACACACACACACATATGCTTTCCTGCATTATACTATTCATATGTATAAACGAAATATTTAGCCTAAGCAAAGTATGATAACACTGGGCGAACGCTAAACGTGTTAAGAAGGTACAGACTTATAGATAGCAGAGACGGGGAGGGGACATGAATAGAATACACGAATAAGTGTCGTACAGATGATACTGGTAGGTGCAAGTAATTATTACAGATACATTACAAATTATGTTATAATACAGTGAAGATGAACCTTGAGTTAGCGGGACAGTCGTAGCTGGCAAAGTTAGGTGAATCAAATTTAGATATAGTAGCCTACGTTTTGTGTGGGGTTTTTTTTTTTTTGTTTTTTGTTTCTATAAACAATAATGAGACTCACTGTATGATGCCTGTCAGGAGATTCAACTATCTTATCCTTTGCAAATTCACATCTTGACTCAACTAAAAAATATAACGAAATGTTTAACACATCTGACATTAAATGTATTAGTCTGTATCTCTCTCTCTCTCTCTCTCTCTCTCTCTCTCTCTCTCTCTCTCTCTCTCTCTCTCTCTCTCTCTCTCTCTCTCCAATATTTCCATGAGCATTGAACTCCGTTCCTCTATAGTAATATTCGTATGAAAAGACGAGACATTTATCGTAAGAAACAGTGTGCGTTAAAATTACAAAAAAAAAACAGTGAACTTGATCAGTTCCAATATAAATAAATATTGCACAGAGAGAAAATGGGGTGGGTAGGGGCATAACTAAAATACTGGGATTGACGTCATACGTATAATAAGTACATGTGTGTTGCAAATATTCATTACAGACACATACAGAAAATCCAATTTCTTAATCATAGCTTGAACACCTCCAAAGTATTTACAATTTAGGTCATAAAGATTCATTATCAACCTAGAAGTATCAGGAAAATCATTGCAGGCTAACGTAGGTCACTAAATTTGATTATAATTCAAAAAAAATTAGAAGAAAAAAACAAAAAAACTCTTGCTACATAATAATTATAATGCATACAATAATGAGATTCTATCAACAGTTATATGATGACTAATTAATTATGTTTATGTGCTTTTCATTTTCTTCACTGAACCAAAAATAAAGCTAAATATTATTCCGTTACTGACATGTCACCGGATCGACGTTTACGTTGCGCTGAGTGAAATATTTCAAATTAGAACTGTCTATGAAATCTGTATAGTTTTAGCTGGAATTATAATCGGAAATTAGATTTTATCTGCCATTACCTTACCAAAGCATGTTTGTTATCATAAATATAATAGAGACTAGCTGCTAAAACATATTCTATTAAAATTATCATTCTATCTGTCTGTCTCTCCATCTCTCTCCAACATATCGACACACAATGACGAGCGTTCCTGCATTGTAATATTAATAGGTAAATACGAGATATATGGTGCAGGCAAAGTTGTGCGAAAGTGAAGTGAACAGTAAACTTGTTAGCTAAGTACAGAAATATGAGAGAGAGAGAGAGAGAGAGAGAGAGAGAGAGAGAGAGAGAGAGAGCACAAAACAAATACACGAATTAGCATCACACAGGTAATGATTGGTCCATATGCGATGCTAGTAATCATTACAACCACATTAGGAACAATAATTTTCGTAATAATATCTTGAAAAGCTCTAAACATCTTTCAGGTTAGGTCATACCATATTTGAGACGAACCGTGATGTAGCAGGACAAATCGTTACTGGTAAACTTGGGTAAATTACATCGTACAGATAATAATGGTAGGTACATATACATTGCAAGTAATTATCACAGATACATTACAAGTTAGGTTATTATACAGTTAAGATGAACCTTGAGATAGCGGGACAATCCTTGCTGGCAATGATAGGTGAATCCAATTTAGATACAGGAGCCAAAGTGTTCTTTTTTTATAAACAATAATGAGACGCACTTTCTGATGCCTGTCCGGTGACTTAACTGTTACCTTTCGAAAATCCACTTCTTTGCTCAACTAATACGTGTATATTATTGTTTTGTGCTATTTTTGTATGTACGAGGCTTATTTTGTTATTGGATGGTTTTAACTGCGCCTTTTCATATTATGAACTATATCGTGCCGAGAAAATGGGACCTAAGTACCATTCCGAAGAACACATAGAAGCAGCCTTATCAGACATATATATATATATTGTTACCTTGTATCCTCCTTGAAGTCGTACTGACTCGCCCATTTCTTAATAGAAATATCTATGCAAAATCAACCTTTTTCTAGATGGAATTATAATTATATTCATTATATCCGTATCTTAGTCATCCTTAATAAATATAATGTAATGTTTAACACATCGCACATTAAAAGTAGTATTCTCTCTCTCTCTCTCTCTCTCTCTCTCTCTCTCTCTCTCTCTCTCTCTCTCTCTCTCTCTCTCTCTCTCTCTCTCTCTCTCTCTTTGTCCACATACATTCACCTGTATTATAATATGATTAGGTATTGACGAGAGATTTTGCGTGAATACTATTTAGAAATAATAATAGCCAACGTTTTAACATAACGATTACCAACGCAGTTTCTGGTGACTTACGGTGATGAAAACTGCCTTATGTTTTGAAAATCCACGTTTTGACTCACCTAATACGTGACCGATTTTGTTTCGTGTTACTTTTTATGTACGAAGCTTGTTTATTTTTTGTTATTTAAACCCAACGTTTAGCATATTATGGAATATATAATGACGAGAAAATGAGAGATAATCTCCTTTCCAAAGGACGTGCATTAGCAGCCGACCTTGGCCGGCCTGGGCACAGGTAAAACCGAGTCCAACACTATACCAACTTAGCCTCCACCAATCCCACGACGAAACTTCAAGCAGATAGTTTTTTCATAAATAGCTGAAAGTGATTTTGATATACATATTTGTTTATGTACGTTTCTACAATAGCCAATTTGGGAATGTAGGTGCTTTTCACAGATATATCACAAATACTATTTGATACCTATCAAATACTGTAACATTGAGTAAACTCAAAACAAATAAGATGACTGTGATAAGAAAACACAGAAAATTAAAAGGAATTTTGATCACTATTTGCTGATTATGAGACAGCAGTAATTTGGGTAACGGCAATAATATCATGAATAATCTAAGAGACACCTGTGCTTTTTCTGTGGAGGTAGACCCGGTGTATTTTATGCAAAGACAATAACGTGGCATTATACAAAGTTCATAAATTATGTAACTCAGTTCACTATCAAAGGCACAATTTTCTAATTCTGAATGGATACAAATAATATATATAATTTATGAGGTATTAATGGAAAATTTGCAGTGGTAAGAGATTCTGGTAATGTTTAAACATGTCATATTAAAATTCTCTCTCGTTCACACTTGTCACTTAAGCTAGTAGCTAAGAATATCAGCAATGACCGCAATGACCTACTTTTCATACTAACATATCTATTGAAAGTCTGTGTATCATGTACCATGGAGACAGTTCCAACACAGCATTAAAATTAAAACATCATTTTAGTTCACTCTTATTATCTACCCATATTTTGTTATGAAGTATACGCATACAAATGAGGATATCTATAAATGTGGACTGTTTTCGTGGTAACTAACGTTTGTGTCAGTTTACTCGCGTCCTTTCTTGGTGCGTTTTTATAGTTGCAATATTATTCTTTGTTTATGTATTATTGTTGACACAAGATGGTATAATCCAATTTTGGAGATAAGGAGGAATTAACAACGCAATTCTAAGTAACGATTAAAGAACAAATTTTATATTATTGAAGTAGATTTGTTTGGTATCGGAGATCATTTTATGCGAGGATTTTAGCGTGATCAAATGAAACATATGGATACAACATAAACGAGAAGACGATTTCTAAAGTTTCGGTTGGCGACACTTTCTATTTATGAAGAACAACTCAGGTTTAATACTTATTCGCGTCATTTTAATGTCGAATGGAAGTTAAGAACTAAAATGTGTCTCAAATCAAAAACGTTAAAAGAAATTTAGCGGAGTTCATTGCTGCCCTAGGACATGTCATATAAAACAATTAACCAGAATAAGTTTTAGCAACTTTTGTGCTAATATGATGATCAAAATATTAACATTAAGAAGCTTAAACGCGTCAAACATGTTTATGTATCATTCACGTTACTTGCATGCATGACAGACATTTTCGTGTATTCAACAGTTTATCTATGTAACACTTATATAGTTTTGTCCAGAAACTTATCGTGAGGCAGATTCAATTGCTAAACGCGGTGGTTACGACTTTGACATTTATAAAGTTTATAGACAGATCATGTGACTGTCTTATCCTTTCTATGTTATTTCGTATCCTTAATTTGGCGTATAGATAGGTAGGTAGGTAGGTATTTTTATTTATAAAATACTACTTACAGTTACATTAAAGTTTTCTTTATTTAACATATGCATTACAATGTACTATTTAATCTAGAATGTGCTTACGATAGTATTAGTTATAGCATGTTGAATACTGCTTATATGTTAATTACATTTGTTCTCACTTCTCCAGAAAGGGCTTGCACTGAAGCTCATGCACGTAATTCAACAAACATATTCACTTCGTATAATACACGATTCATGCTTCAATTATGTTTAATGTGCGTGTGTCTGTCTATCATAGATTCTCAGTTTGTATCTACCTATGGTCATATAAGTATTGCGGTCTATGTAAGCATGTCTATTGGTATATACATATACATATGTAAATGTACACGTGTACATTTGCATGGATGAGTGAGCATGGTAATATTTAATGTGACAGACTGTGGTATATATATATATATATATATATATATATATATATATATATATATATATATATATATATATATATATCTTACCTTACAATTTCTACGTAATTGTAATTTCTCTGGGGTATTCTTGTATTCGGATTTATCACACGGTTATTCGTGCCCAAAATAACCAGAAGTTCAAGATGATTCTTCCTTGCATTGTGTAAATTTTCTACACGTTCCACCCTTATTCCGACGAACTTGATCCACACAACTTTCAATTTAGCCACTTGACATTATAGGGCTATGAATATGCCTGTACCCCTCTACTTCAGCAAGATGATGCGTGGTGTTTCTAAATGGGCAAGAGACTGTATGTTGATTCATATTTGCAACTGGCATTTCAATCTAACATATATGTGACTTATAAGTGGATTGAACTAATATCCCACCATCAGCTGAATGCATTGCGATTATTTACTTTATCGGCAGACATACTATTTAGAAAGAAAATTATTAGTTATAGCAAGGATATATAATAGTGGCTTATTTCATGCAGATTAAATTTCAAATTCGAATTCTATCTTTACAAATACAGTGCCCCACCACCACCACTACTATACACAATAACGAAGTGTCGTTTTCTCAATAATATAATCCCATTGGGATGACTTCAAGGTTGGCGTTCTTCGGGGAAATTCAGGTCTGGGATCATTTCAAATTATAAATATGAAGCAAAGTTGGTAGTACCAAATTTTAGTCACGAACAACGGTTCAACAAACGTTATTTTACAATATCAACCCATCAATGGGGTTATGAGCCTCAGGTCAGCGGTGGTAATGAGAAATGGAATTGTTGAATCGTATGTTTGAAATAGGTAGTCAAATGCGTAACGTTCGAATAAAACAAATGAGATGGAATAAAAACTGTAACAATAAGTGTTTAAGGTACGAACTTATCCACACTTTTTTAAAATATGATATAAGACACAATCGGGAGATCGATCCAGTGCAGGATTAGTAAATGGAATTACAGACGTGTGATTACATTACATTTCTAACGTACAATAGAACTCAGCCAGTGCTTTCTGTAGGCATGTACAATTGTTTTCCATGACTTTGACCTTAGATTGATTTTAAAATTTACCCAATTTACACACTTAATATGAATGTAACCAGTTAAAATTCGGTCACAGGAAGTAAGTTGATAATGCCTGGCTTTATTGTAATAAAAATGGACAAAAGAAACCTTGATATGAACCAGAAGTGAAAATAACGGAATGCGTTAGAAATATTAGTCGCGATTAGTTGTTAAAGTTTTCAAAACCAAAAACTACTGTCGGAAACAAAAACTACTGTACTTGTTTACTCTATGGAATTACCCAGAGAAAGAACCAAAAGCAGTATGGGAAGAAGGGATAGTGGATCGTGAGCTTATCATTTATTCCAAGCATAAATGGGGTTACTGCATGAATAGAGCTGACAATTTGTGATACAAAACATGTCCACAATACACTTGCACAATCGTGTACAGACAACCCAAACGCTAGATGTACTCGTATCAGAGACATACAACCTGAAATGTAACATGTTCCACTAGAATTACACGCCATTGAAAAAAAAATTACACTCGATCATCGCAATATACTAGCCATCAAACATGATGTTTATTAGAATAATTCGATTTGGATATTAGGTTGTATTTATACGCTATCATTGGTAAAGCTTTTAATTAGATAGTGAAGTGCTGTCACGCTGACAGATTAATGTTCATAAATAGAATCGACCTTTTCCAATATATACCCAGGAACTATGTTTCAGATTTTCTGTATCAACTGTCTACTACTGAACTTAAGAGATTGTATGCGCTACAATAAGTAAATTAAATTGAAAGAATATACTTACCTGTCGATGAATTTTCCAGTGAGATAGTTGTAACTAGACATGTTTTGTTAATTAATCTCGTCCTGAGAACTATTTCTAAATCGTTTCAGCAGCACTACGTTCGTGATCATTCAATGATTCATTTGTACTTCTATCTTCTTATAATACATGCTCACCATAGGGTACGCGAGTCTTTCTTAAGATTTCAAACGCATTGCGTTTGTTGTTGTTGTTGTTGTTGTTTTTAGGGTTTAACGCCATTTTTCAGCACACGATAGGCTATACATGGCGGCAAGTATTGTTGGTGGAGGCAGAACCCGGGAAACCCCGGGAAAGAACCACCTACCCGCCGAATCATAAACTCGAACCCACGCAGACAGAGGTGAGATGGCAGTGATCCGTAACGAAAAGCACTTTAGACCACTTGGCCACTCGGGGCCTCTTAAAACGCATTGCTTTGAAAGGTGCAGTAGTGACAAGCTAAAAGAAATTAACATATATCACGCAGTCTCTAACATACACCTGTATCTGTGGACCGTCAAACAATGGTGTAGCTGGCAAAGATTGAGCAACACTTGAGTTACTGGCACACTGGCAGCTAGGCCGATCCGATAATCTTTACCGAGTTTGGGGCCGATTTCGCGGCCTAACTAGAAGCTAGTCTGATATTTATGTGAACCTTCAATATCCAAAGCCTCCCCTACCCCCTTACAGGATGACGCATAGGTAACGTGGCTGCTATGTACGCAAGTCAACAATTATGATCAGTTCGTGCTTACAGTTGTTAAAGAAGTTGTAGGTGATTTTCTATGAAGGTATTCCTAATGTCCATTATCTATCATACTGGCATTACATTTCATATAGTTTCCGGACATTTACAGTATGCACAAAATCATTGTGCACTAATTTACATGATGTAAGTTAATTTCACCACTCAATATGGTGTTCTATGCTAACTAGTTGCACATAGGTACTTCATCTCTGACGTTGGGTCCCATTATAAATTTATGCCGACAAGCAACCACACTGTTTGCTGCCAAAAATAGTTTTACTTCGTAATGATTGTACCTGGAAATAATCGTGATACCGATGTGTTTTACCATGCAAATTATGTCATCAGAGTAAGTGCGATAGGTTCATAATAGGTGTTAGATAAACATCGGGTTACCCAAAACAAGATAGTTTATATGCCATAACAAAAACCCAGATGTGGCTGACGGTAAGCTAGCAATATAAGGAGATGTAACAAACCTAAAACTTGAAAAGATATGATAATCTTTGGTTTGAGTTGTAACTTGCATACAACAGTCTGGTCTGAATAAGAACAAACCAGCAATATTCTAATTTAACATGTCCAACAGGCAAAACCAGCAACGCACTAACTGAACCACCAGTCCGACAGGCAAAACAAAGCATACTACGTGCGGAAAAATGGAAATAGGCTGGGAAAATGAAAATATGCAAGAGGGATTGGAATTAGTTTTGTCCTCCGTCAAGTTGGGTGAAGAAAGAAACCTCTATTACGATCTTTCTAATTAATCGTTTGCTGTTAAAAATAATTTTTTAAATCATGAAAGTGATTTCTACAAGAGTCTATTTCGAGCTATCGTTGATAACAGGTTGTTTTTTAAATAATGCATAATTAGATAAAATCCGTCACAGCTATGTATTAATCATACATGTAAAGATCTAATGAGAGGATTGTGCTAACAACTGTATTCCAGAAACCAACCCAGACTTAAAAAAAAAAACATGATCACTGGGACTCAAAAAGTATTTACTTTCAATGATTTGTGCGCATATAAAGTTTCATGACGACAAGCAATATTGTCTGAAGAGCTGCTGACCTAAACATAAAACAGGACAACATTTAATAAAAACAAATAGCTTAAAACTAATCATTCATAGTTATACGGTGAAAACTTCCCTTGGTAATGGGCAGGGGGACTGGGTCTCTATTACAAGATTCAAAACAAGTTTGATTATATGAATAATCTAAAATTTCTTTGACAATTATATGCTTCAACTTAATTCTAACCAATCATTATTGCTTCAAGTCAACTTGATGACCAGAAACACAATTAAATATATTGATAAATAACTGACATCAGTCGAGTGTCAGCAGCAAATATGATAAATTCATCAGAAATTCAGCAAGAATATTACCTGAAAACTGAAAAGAAATCGTGGAGTTTAAAAAAACTCCTGAAAGGTTTATGCAGTATCTTCCATACAGGACAATATCCGAGATTTCGATCTACCTTTGACTTGGCATCTTTCAACATTTAAAGTAAAGAGTCAGTCAATGCGTTTATATCATGGTAGTGAGTAATCTCAATTGTCCTAATTAATACAAAATATGTGGATTCACCTGCATATATTTGCTAAAACTTCTGCAGCAGTAAGTTAATTTTTAGTCATCTAATAATTTGTGTCATCGTCATCATTGAATGGAAAGATACCCGTAAACACTGGCGGATCTACAGTATAAGGGAGTTTTTTTTATAGCTGCCTACACGTATTAAATTTTCTGCACGGTAGCTAGCAAACTGGTTCTTGTGGAAATTCAAAAACACAAGTCAAGAGCTATAACCATGTTCAGCAATGTTATAGGAAAGTGACAACCTAACTCACTCAAAAGTCACATCAATATTTGGCTGCATACCAAATATGATTTGCATCAAATAATAATGAAAGGAATTATTATTGTGTCAAAGTCGTCTGCTACGCATTACATGGCAGGCCTGAACAATATTTACCGAGACTGTCACACACCTGTTAAAATGACACGTGTTTATCTTACTGTCTCAGGTGCTTCAATATAAAAGCTAAACTCAGCAGAGCAGTGTGAGTTAGGGGGTGAAAAGATCTTGTCATTTTAAAAAAAAAAATGATATAGGGTTTGAAAATATATTGGGGCGGGGAGCAAGCGACTTGTACTCTTTTCCTGAAACCTGATAATATTTTAAGACTTAAAAATGCGTAGAAAGATTCTATGCAGGTTAAATTTTTCAACTGAGCACACTGGAGTTTTCCATGACCAAAACAATATAGTTTTTTTACGATAAATAATGAACGAGTCAAACATGTAAATACAATTTCATGTACCCAAAGAGCTAGGCAAGAATGAGAAAGGTTATAATTCCATACTAATAAAAGTTTATTAAAGTGAACCAGACTGTAGCCCAGAATAATATGATTTTCAGATGTCCTATCAGCCACCCATCAGCCCAAAATGACCTAAGAAACTAGTGCTAGATTGTTTCTAATTCTCAATTTACTTGGACGCTGTGCAAATACATGTATAAATGCATTTTTTCCGTGGTCGAAATCAGAATAAGTTAATCAGTGTTATGTTTGATTATTCATTACATTTGTAAACCAGGATATAATTGAAGGAAGAAAATATTGAATTGAGAATAAACGTTACAAATGTTGCTCGTTCAAACAGGTACAGAGAGAGAGAGAGAGAGAGAGAGAGAGAGAGAGAGAGAGAGAGAGAGAGAGACTCGTATACGACTCGTATAAGGCACCGTTAAAACATTGTTATCAAGTCGTCATTTGTATCAATGTATACCACACTATCGCATACAGCCAATCTACTAATCTACTGAGATTACTTTAACACTTTACATCCGTAATGTGGTTATACAAAACGACTCTAAACGCATAGTTTATGGAAGTGAATTTATATTATGTAGGGAATCAGTTATTTGTCTTCAATTCAGTTATGAGGACAAGAAAGATAGTGTTGTGACTGTCGATGCGACGGTGAAGATATCATAGATAGATAGATAGATAGATAGATAGATAGATAGATAGATAGATAGATAGATAGATAGATAGATAGAGTGTGTGTGTGTGTGTGTGTGTGTGTGTGTGTGTGTGTGTGTGACTAGACGTTTTATATTTTCTCATTAAATTGACATGCATCATTCTTATTCCAACACTTTATTGTGTGTTATTGTGATACTGTGATACCCACATTTTGTCCGTCCTACTCTTTCACTCGTTCTCCTCTACGTCACTACCCAAATTTTCTTCAAACTATTTGGATGGGTGATGATTCAGTAAATATTGTTGTTATGTTGCCCGTATATGCAGCAGAATGAATCACTTTTGCTTCCCATCACAGGGATTCTCTCATAAAAATAGTAATTGACTATTATAATCTGAAATAATTTCAGGACTTGAATTAGACATCCTCACTACGCGAGTCTCTTAACATCTTTCATGCAGTGTTTTAAGAAGAATAGTTGTCAATTTGACGCGGTCTTAAATCAGACTCAGAAGCAACAGATTTTTCAACTCACTACCTTACTTAGCAGTCTTATAAGATAAAATCAGTGTCGGGTATTTGTCAGGCGATACATATAATCTTACATTTATACTCATATAATAAACGTTACGGACGTCATTGAATAGTTTTAATCTTTATTTGCTAAGGTTCTCAGAAGCAACATATTTGTCAACCCCCTCCCTAACATTTTTTGGCATGAGCACTGAGTTTACAAATGATGATTTATAAAACATCAATCCTATGATAATACTTTGTTCAACTATTTGGAATGTCCTGGTCATATACATTGCTTCATTTATCATCGAATGTAACTCTTTTAATTATTTTCATGAATTTAGCATGAAACAATATATTCAAACATTTTGTAAGCATTCCAATACACATTATATGTGTTGTGATAGAGATTATGTCCATTTGTTTGCAATATTAAAGATCGAAACATTTCTATCTCAGCACATTGGGGTCTACTTTGACCTTTAGCTGTTCTCGTTCATTAATATTCTTGGATGTATAGCTTGGAAAAAGAAAAGAAAACAACATCGACAACAAGTAACAAGCAAAGAAAAACAGAGAAACGTTACAAGGTATAAATGCCAAAATGGAGACTGGAACAGTCAAAGGAAAAGACGGTCTAAATGGTTCAGTATAGAGATCCAAACTGGTGCCTTTATCTGATTTTTAAACATTTTCAACTGAAAGTGGAGTTTTATCTTAGAAAGTAGATGCATGTAAGTTTGTCGCTTTGTATTGACCTTGAGCATGTCACGGACAAGGAGATTTCGTTTCTGTATTTTTTAATCTGAAATAAAGGCTGCTGATATTTATTCAAGTTTAAATTTTAGTAATAAACTAAGCTAATACATTGGCGTATTATGCCATAAAACAACTCAGAGGTAAAAAAAAATCAATATATATTAGCAATTATATTTTGTGTATGAAACTCCAAACAATATTTTCTCATTTAACTTGGTTGCCAGCCTTGAGAGAAACAACAGTACTACTCCCTTTATCTTCCCGCTTTATATGACAAAACTCGCTGTACCTCTTCATATAAACTCCAGAAGAAAGGTAAAATGAGGCTATTAGCGCAGTATGGAAATTTTATATTGCGCTATTCGTTAGAGCTTTTATTATTATTATTCTACCCTTCTATGCCGATTTTTTATAAGCCCTTGGAACACTATTTTGCGCTATTTTTTTTATCTTTAAGTTACATTTAAAGTAATATTTTATTTTAATAGATATATAATTATAAATGGCGATTGATCGCAAATATTGTAAATATAATATAAACTCAACCTTGTTCTCTCTGGAATTATCTTCGGAAAGTCGATTTCTCTGTTGTTTCAGTATTACCGCATCTGAATCATCCTTAATGAGATATAATGTAATGTCTCACACAAAATATAGTGTTGTCTCTCTCTCTCTCTCTCTCTCTCTCTCTCTCTCTCTCTCTCTCTCTCTCTCTCTCTCTCATATCCACACACATTCAATATAATGTGATTCGACGGTAAAGAGTCCTGCCATATTAACAACTCGTTATGATCTCAATATATTTACACAGTGTCAGATAAGTCGACTCCCTTGAAAGCAGAGATCTTATCGGTATTAAGCGTTCTGCAAAATGTAGTTAAATAGTTAATGCAACAAAGGAGGTGAAACTTTATATCCTATACAGGTTTTAGCCCCAGTGTGTCCAGATTTAAACTAGAAGAGAGATAAATGACTAAAAAACTACAAGGCTTTCAAAGCATCTTTTAATCATACGAGTATAATCAGATCCGTACAAATAAATATAATTTCTTCATTGGAGTACATTCTCATAGTCAGATCAAATTAAGAACCTTCATAAATCGGTCGATCGAGAGAGAGAGAGAGAGAGAGAGAGAGAGAGAGAGAGAGAGAGAGAGGAGAACACTCATTTTTAATAATTAAAATCTACAATCTCATTAAAATATATAGCTTAATAGTTATGTTTGTAATGCAATAAGTCCTGAAAATAAGACATATGGGCACAAAGTCGAAATATTTGTCAATGCTGCTGTCAAGAGAAACGCACAAAGATGAGACGTTGTATAAACGTATTAGATGTTTTGAACTAGTTGTCATTACCATGTTAAATTTAGATGACATAAACAGATGAAAATAGGACTGAGCATCTGGCATTCAAAGGGTTCAATAGCTCACTTTTCAAAGTACACTCTCTTATCGGCATGGGCTGTTAACATATAGATTTGTGTTACCTAACTGATCGTTTAGCAGTTGAATATGTCAATTAAATATTTGTCAATGCTGCTGTCAAGAGAATTGTGTAATGCAATAGTCAATATAAAATGGATCAACGCATTTAAATGTCAATACTTCAATATTCTGAAAAGAACCACAAACTTACTGTTTAGATTTAATAACGATTTAACAAAAATGTTTACCTAAATGAAACACGGAGCAGTCTAACAAACCGTATAGAACTAAATCTGCTAATTACGTATTCCTACATTAGGATCAATGGTTTTAATGAGACAGTCACAAAAGTAAACTCATCTCTTCCAAAACTATATAGCAGTTGTTCATTCATCATATATTAGCTACCATCATGTGATCTTCTTCAAATGCTTTGTCCAAACCTATATTGCTAGTAATGCTTCATTATGAACCAGCAATGTTCATGTCAAAGCATTTATTCTTGTCCGAGCAGTCCTTTCCAAATTACACACGGTATCTATTAAACTGCCGTGATTGTTACATTGATAACCAGTGTATCGTCCTTTACCAGCCTTTCCAACTCGCTGTGACGAATTGATCTCAGAAATCCATATCCTATATTTCTTTCTGTGCAAGGCTTCTGGAAGCTAAAATGGCTTGGATCAGCATCGAAACTGTCAACAAATTTATAGTTACTTGACTCTGGGTCAAATACATGCAATGTAAATTTTCCCATGAATGGCCAATTCAGACTGTCATCCTCCAGGCTTCTGACAAGTACGATATATACTGTCATACAAATATCTCCTTCGACTTCTTCGCCATTTAAGAATACCTTCAATTTCATCTTTACACAATTAGGTGTGTTGAAGGGATCGCTTATTAGTGCCAAATGTCTGTTTGCCATGACCTGCCTCTTCTTCTCTGCAAAGTTACAGATTTCCATAATGTTAACGCCCATCCCGTGCACTCCATCTTGAATTTGATCTGCTATCATTGACATTGGTAGAGCACGAGGGTAAAGTCTTGTAATGTGCTCAAACACAAAATACTCCAGTACTCCGTCGCGAAAGCTGAGTCCCACATTTGAGTCGGATATTTCTTGAAGTTGTCTATGTAACGAGGTATCATCAGTTTGCGTTGTAGCGTTTATAAATGGGCAACTTCTCTCGTGTTCACTCATGCGTTCCTTCGTTAATTTCACATTGCATCCCTTTTGTCTATACTTGCATAAAACAAGTCTCACTTTACCTTCGTTGTGAGTAGGTAATCGTAGCTTCTCTTCGGAAGACATACTATATAAAAAAATGAAAAGAGAACACAGTATAAGTGAAACGTGTCACGCACCATACCGTTTGACTTTGAATTAGAAATAAAATGATAAGACAAGAAAGACTGCTCACAAAACTGTTTGCCTCTAATACATTTTAAGATGTAAAATCAACATTCTGTTCGATACATTAATAACCGATGAAGGAAGTTTCAATTAAGAATATCTTTAACTGTTTTGTTATCAGTGTGGAATGGATATTGTCGTCTTCAAACCAACGTCTTTATGTATATCTTCTGACATTTACAATCATTGCAAATAACTGTCCGAATGTAAGTTACAACACAGTGATACAAGTTAGAGCTATACATACTGTCATTTCTAACGTAAACTAGAAAGACTGTTTTCGTACAGAAATGTATTTATCCCTGACAAATATGTATGAGGATAATGACGTGCTTAGCGATCTAAGTAAAGCAAACACATTATTTTTCAATTGATTTCTTCTCTATTTTACGTCTGGATGAAAGTATCATTTAAAGCGTACCTAAGTTACATATCTCCATTATCTCTTTCATTACGAACTGGATCATAGTATTAAGTTTGTAACATAGACAAGCAGTACGTTAGTACATGAGTAAAGGATTACAAAATGTATTGTATTGGATCTGAGTAGAATTATTTAAAAACATCCTACCTGTTAGGAATGTAGCCACAATGAGACTCCAAAGTAAAACTGTCACTGAGATATGGATCGATCGAATGGTTAGCACACTATGCGTAAAGTCTATCGCGCGGTCTGTATATATCATCGGTGCAACAAAGCCCCACCAATCAGAGCTTCTGAAACGATCATTGTACACTTCCGTGTCGAACTCTTAAAAACTCGGTATTCAATCGTACCCAATGTTCTCTGTCCACTTAAATGCTTTCTGTGAAAACACAAGGACGGTACAAACTTTTCCATTAGCCCTCTCATCTCACACTACACGCAGTATATCACCAGATAACGGCTATTACGCTGCTACTGTCGCATTCATTCACATCGAGATACCAGTCAAGATGAGACTGACACGTATTATCGAAGGCACTACCCATCATAGCTCGAATTGCTTTTCTTTAGCTGCACAAGTACATGATCCAATAAAAATGCATTTCTATACTTTTAATTTAATTCCGTTTTGATAGCTCTTTTGTGTAAACGTCCACGTTCATGGTCTGATCAGGTAAGACTGAAAAAAGAAAAAACAAAAACTCTGAAGTATTGGTTAATACAGTTAAATGAAACCAAATGTGTTTCTGTTTAGAAAAGCCAGCAGCTTTACAATAGGAACTAATTGAGTAATAAAAAGCTATTTAAAATGATAAGAGTAAGGTCTTGGATATGTGATATGGCGTGTATCATAACGCTGAAATAAACGGATGTTTTCTTAATGCCATGAACTGATGCTAAAAATAGTACAGATGTATAAATTAGCAATACTTTTATTTACACAAATAGTGTACGTATAACCTACATGTACATGGACTTCTCATGTTTGCCATTTTAAACTGAACTGTCTTCTGTTTATGCAACTTAACCATTGTCAAAGTCTACTATCTTAGAAGATTCTAAGAGTTCCACTTTTGTGTCGTTATGGTGTAATTTATTTTCTATAAACTATAATAGAAGTCCCACCCCGGCTCGCTTTTGAAAGCAAGTTAAATTAGTGAACTATAGATGTAAAGTTCAGAGCTCACAGTCATCAATGCCGACGGTTAGAATGTTAAATGTGCAAAACGGTTGAAATTCAATGAATAACAGTTCAATAACAATTCAATAATCATATTTTTCAAATTTCCAATTACACCCCATCCACTCGATTCTTTTATTGCCTATTACATCACTTGATTAGCAGTGTAAAAACTTGATTTCCACCTGTCCTTGTATTCTACTCATCTTGGTATTTTTATCTATACTTGTTCTCTCAATTCCTTCTCATCTTCTTATCCGACTTTCTACAAATTCCTTCTTCTCCTCCTCGAAGTCTTCAAACACCTTTTCATCCTCCTTCAGACACCTTTTCCTCCTCCTCCACCTTCTCTCCACCGACTAGACTTCCGTCATCTTCGACGGTTTCAGCTAGTCTCACTTCCGTATCGAACTCTTAAAAACTCGGGATTCAATCGTACCCAGTGTTCTCTGTCCACTTAAATGCTTTCTGTGAAAACACAAGGACGGTACAAACTTTTCCATTAGCCCTCTCATCTCACACTACACGCAGTATATCACCAGATAACGGCTATTACGATGCTACTGTCGCATTCATTCACATCGAGATACCCATACGTTCTTGTATGGTAAAACAATCGTCATAATACAGCACAGTATCAAATACGTCTTATATACACATTAATAAATTATGTCAAGACATATTCTTAATCATATAATATTATACAATTTCACAATAATCAGACACATTCCTTTACTTTACTCCCAAAACAAATTACACAAATATTCATATACCCATGATATATTCATATGTCGATAGTAACTAATCTTACATACATCAACCTATCTAAATTCACAAATCCAGCATGTGTAAATTATAACAACACGCATTAATAAATGCACTAGTTTACAAAGCAACATAATAGCGAAGTATAAAGTTAATTCTGACTACAAGCTAACATTATACATAATTCTCTACGTTAAGCTCATTTCTCACACACTACAATATATGATTGTATGACCTCTTTGTTTTCAGAGTATTGAAACATGCAAACATTCTATATGATTTCTTTACCTAGAAAGTCTAGAATGGATACACGAATATTAGTGTAAATACACATAGTAAATATAACAAACACTTGTAAATGAAATGACACCATTAGAACATATAATCTTTAATCCTTGCTCATGTCGTTTGAATAACAAAGTGATGACATGTACAAAAAAGTCACAAGTTGTCATTGATAATGAAACTTTATATCCTTTATTGTTGCCCGTCAAAATGTCCATGTTGCCCCACACAATGTAATTTTTTATTTAACAAAAATAACCAGAATAAGTTAAAGTACATCTTGCCAATATATTGAGGTAGTTTAGCTTAATGCATGACAGACACGCTCGTGGTCAAATTAGTATGTCTCTATACCAATGAAAAGAGGACGCAGTGTGGTTAGAAATTTAACATTCGTAACATTTTTAGAAGGTTTCCTTCAAGGCCTGTTCAAAGTGTATGTACTTAATAGGCTTGGAGAATGATTATTGTATCTGCAAATACGATCTCAAACGTGTAATCGAGAAAAATCGTAACAACCCTGACAAGTTTTAATTTTGTTTTGAAACTAGCTGAAACAAATAAAACGTATTAAGAGTTGCCTATTGTACATGGAAAAGTGTATAATGTCTTCAAGAGATTTATGTCACATACCATTTTTATAATATAGTTTTCATTTGAGTCATTTTTATTAATGTCAATATTCTTATTGATGGTGATCTCAAATTATACAATTCAATTTAAATGTAAGGCCGTATCTCATGTATATAGTAATATACAATACGTTGTAATATTTATATTCATAAACAATTGTGGAATTGCCAAGTTAACGTCAACAACCTATTTTCAGTCTAAATAGGTCATGAGTGTCGAATGCAAGTGAATTCCACATCGCGTGATCTAGGAATTACATTTGTTTTGCAAAACGTAACTGTCCTAGCTGCTGATTGGTTATATAAGAAAGTAAAGTGTTGACTGTTAAGATTTTAGCAATATCAAATCAATTAAATACGTGGACTTATATTATATGATTCAGATTTGTTATCTGCTGTACATAAAGTGATTATATAAAGCAATCGGAAATTCTGCCTTCCTTCTTCAGTTATATTTCAGTCTTGTGAGAGTAAGAGAGGAAATTTATTATTCGTGTATTTATTTATTTATTACGTATTTATTTATTGATCGTTGAAATTGAAGAGTTGAAACGTTCATTCTAAAAGGAGAATAGTTTGCTGGATTATTGTGAACAGTTCAATGGCATTTATTTTTATTAATTCTCTTGGATTAAGGCGGAACATTCGAGATTACTTATGACATTCACCTTTCAATGGATTTATCTTGAAGTAAAACTATATGGATACTAGAAAAGTGTTTCTCCTGTGGTGCACATTGGGATTTTCTTCCTGAATTCTTTTGGAGCTTTCCCGGGTTACTTTGAAAAAGTACATTTACGAAATTGCAGAAATTCATAAAACACTGTTCGTTAGTTTTACTTCTTTCACTTTCTTTGACTGTTTATGTTAGGGAATTAAATCTATATTTTGGACTTTAGAATCCTTGTCGGGTTTTACCTTTCCTTGTTACGTAGTTTATTTAGGTCCCTCGGACGTAACAACTGTTCTTGCTCGTTTTAACGAAAATGACACGTTGCAGACAAAATAATGTACAATATAATTGTTCATTTAAGATCATACGGCTACAAGATGTGAATTATAACTAATCGGTTGTTGTATGCGCTATCTTTTCAGATCAGTCATGAACTGCGACACCGACCATTCCATTTTTAGTCGGAAATTCTACTAGAATTCAGCTCTCTGTTACGCTGTTTGAAAATCACATCTTATGCTATAGAAATGAAAAGCGAATCTCATTTTCCATGTGTATTGCTAACGTTTGTATATGACAGGAATCAGTAATTAAGAGTAAAATTGCTTTGAAGAATATGATTTCTTCCTTTCATCGTACCATTCATTACAAGTTCTGAGGCAGAATGTCACGTGTTCGATACCCGCCCAAGCCAGACCATATGTGGTATGTCCTTGGGAAAGAAACTTAAGTCTAGTTATATTGGCTTGTTATATAGTTCAAAGTGGCGTGACAGACAAAACTACGAAAGAATCTCAGCAACCAGCCAGCAAAACAAGCACAAAATTGTATAATACTTCCTCACATATGCATGAACGTGGAATACTACTGGATAAAATTCAATTTTCTGGGGTTTTGTTTACTTGCATTTACCTTAATGTTATCATATACTCGATTTGAATGTGCTCTAATAGATTTATCATTTGATGTTCCATATTCTTCTTGACATCTAATTTGGATCTATGTAATTATCGAAATTTCAAATAGCAGAATATATGCAAGTGATAGTTTTAACATTCTTAAATGCATGAATGTTTCTTTCTCAAGCTATTCAGAGATAAAATGTTAAAATCAACGTGTGTTTTCATACTTTCATTTGTACTTATTGCTCTATATAGAACATTTTCTCTATTTACGACTGCTTTGTGTACATCGGCCTTTGGAATCCCCATTTCTATAAATACACAAGTATGTGACGAAGTGTACACTCTATACCCTTTGGGATCCATTATTCCAACATTCATAGTAAGTCGAGTTTTTAATGTACATAGGTCTAGTTATCAGTTTGTAGGCAAGATTTACACAAGGACCACTTAGCTCAGGTTCTTAAAGGCATACAACCTAAGTTTTTCGACTTTTTTGTTCTTGCAAATGCATGATATTATGAAAAGTATAGTAGAAATAATGAGTAATTACAGGTAATTCAGTTTCAAAAAATGTACATCTGTAAGTTTAATCAATGAAATTATAACAATTTTCTGTACGGATTGCTAATTAATTATGCAGAAACGGAATTTACCGATATTCTCCGAAGTCGCAGTGTCAAGTGACGCGTGTCAACAAATAATGGGAGTCGAGGTAAGCCTGTGATTCTCTTTTGATGTAATTATTGCCTTATCCTTCGTCTTTCCTTCTCCTTAGTTTTTTATAGTCACCCACAATATATGTATTGCTTATAGATTTCTCATTATATATGATAAATTACAAGAAGTAGGCAAAAAAGTCAATATGATGGAAAATCCTGCCAATAAGGGGTTCCTAAGGGGCCATTCTTGAAAGTGTTTACTTCTCGTGTTTGTGTGAAACTGTTACGTTGTAAGATAAACCAACTAAAAATATGATAATTTGTATCATTGTAATCAGAACCGCTATTAAAAGGTCTCGCTAAAGTCGCTTCTTTGGCTCAGAATAAAGTTGATCTTTTTGGGCAGTTGCATTACCACATTACGTTCACGTATCCGATAGTCGATGTGATTTGCGCATTTGTTTGTATATTTACACGTTTGCTTCATTGCATAACACAAAAATTAATATTTTTCCACATAATATTTAATGGATTTATTTTATTTGGAATTTTTTTTACTGACAATTTTTAAAAAAAAATTCTGCAGGACTTCGACCTGGTTGTTTTAGATGAAGTCGTGCTCCTTGTTGCACAGAGGTATATTCAAGATGTCCTGGCAGCAGAAGAATATAATGATTACAACCAGGGGAAAAGGCATACTGCTAATAGGCAGTTTTTTTTATGCACTTAACGGATACCTAAGTACTGGCAACAGACATGTCATTCCAAGCTGTTGTGTATGGGGTATAATGGATAAATAATTTTGGCCAGTACCCTGGCTTTACTCAAGGAAGACTTTGATGATCTATCCAAATATATGATGTGTGAATACTATAATTTATGTTGATTTTCTGTTGTATGAAACATTTCTTTTGTAGTATGCAATTTTTATTTCGCATGAACAAGTTTTGTTAAACATTTTTTTAGCTACCTACCCACTAAAGAATGATTATATGTATGGCTATGTTTTGAAAGCAACTGTGAGGAGACTATTTATTAAAAACATTGGATGAATTGAAGTTGACTTGCATTGTCTTGGGATGCAAAGAATAGAAAAAACAAAAGTACACTGGTGAACATTATTTTAATCGTGCATATACAGTAACACATTAAGTTAAATGATAAATAATGCATATTCATATTGAGTTGAGAAAGCAAAACTTGTTGCAGTGTTTCATGAATACAGATTGGTTTGCAAATATCAACAGAACTACAAACACTAGGATACTATTCTATCCAGACACTGCTCATTAATTACAATATCATGTAATACAAAATGGCTCTGGAAACAGAATAAGGTTTTTAAGACTAAATACTAGTTCATCTAAAGCAACCTTGAATGCTTATATTACATATGTGGATCATCAGCCATCTTATTACAACTAAATCAAATATACTTGACACCATTTAAAAGAATCAAATTTTCAGTGTTTTAAAATGTGTTCATTTACCATAGAAATAATTATGCCCTTTATATGAATACCCAGATGAATGTACACAACTGCATACACTGTAAAACTAACTATTATATATTATTAAATGTACAAAACTTATATAAGTACAAATGTGCACGTACAGGTATAACTTTAATTCAAGAGTACATGTACATTCAGGCATAAAAAACTGAAGGATATCATCTAAGAATAATTATGTCATATATAGAGGTTTTCCATGTTATTTAGGTTGGGTGGGGTGCTCCCAATATTATTTAAATTATTACAAAAGACCCCCTTGGCATGTTTTTGTGAGGAATTGAAGTAGTGCTAGACAGATGCAATGCTCAGAGCCCCCAGTCAGTGGTGCCAACAGTTAAATTAATGAATACACAAAATGTGAAAGTCAAATAAACAACAATTTAATCTCATTAAATAACAGTCATCTCTCAAATGAAATACTATGCTGTGAAATTCGAAACAATGTTGTTAAGCTCAATGCTGTTTTCTGATTTAATTCATTTTCATGAAAATACATACATACATACATACATACATACATACATACATACATACATACATACATACATACATACATACATACATACATACATACATACATACATACATACATACATACATACATACATACATGGATTGAAAGTATCCTAGAAATCTTTCTGACTGCAATTTTACACAAAACATGTAGAAATTAAAATGATTAAAAGGTACTTTATTATGCAATAATACCGACTTGCAACAGTGGTCTGAAGATAAACTGAATCTTGGAAATCAAACAGTTGCTGGACTTTGGCTCATAGTAGACACTTCAAGAAAGTCAAAGTCTATATGGGTCCATGGTAGGGATCATTTGTTATCATACAATCACTAGTATAGTCTCTCCATAACAATTTGATATCAATAGGTGTTACCTAACTAAAAGGCCTAAATCATTTTAACTTAAAATGAGATTTCTGTTTTGTAACAATCTGTTCTGTAGGTGGTGGTGGTATTGGAGCAAGTACATCAGATATTCACCTATGATCATTTATGACCAAAACAACTGGCTGGTTCATTCCAACTCTATCATCTAACCTCATCTAACCTCATTTGCAATATCAGCTTTCTTTGGGTTTGCAGACCATCTCTCACTTTTTTGTTGAATGACCTTTGATATCTGACAAGAAAATGCAAACATTTCACTGACAATGTCATTTTATATTTTTTTAATTCTCAAAAGTCCAAATAAAAACTGCATTCAATTACATGTAACAAATCATTTTGCTACAGATGAAAATGTAAATATAGCAAACCTGTATCTAACCCATATATCATAAAAATGTTTAGATTATTTACAGAATTTTCTAATTACATTAGACTAATTCTAACCAAAATTGGTTTATGAAATTTATTTTTAAAAAATTTCTTCTCTAAAAGATTAAATTGTACCACAAACAGATGGTTTATCAACTTTCAGGTAAAGCATTAATATTTTAACGTAAATGAATTATTATGTTAACAAACAAGAAACTTCCAATCCCCAATTTATCCTACTTCTGAAAATGTTTATCTGTCTGTGTATAGCTCAGACCGATATGAATTAGATTGCAAGCAAAAAAGTAAAAATTCCGGAAACAAAATCTGATTTCAACAATGGGCATGTGCACAAAAATCGGGTAAAGCTTGACCCCTCCCTCCCTGTACACATGCATACTTTATTTTTTACACACACCCCATCTACGTACATGCAATTGCCCTCTCCATTCTGTAGAACAGCCTATATTTAATCCACACAGAAAAGATCAAGGATTAATAATATTATGTATTTAATATAACAGATAGTCCACCAATGTTGAATGTCTGGCAGCATCAAATAAATAAGCTGTGTAACTTTAAAAAGTTTGTTGATTGTCCACTAAAACTCAAACACCAACTGAACCCAGTCAAGCAGGTTACATATTAGACAAATTACTATCGAGGTATATGTGTAAATACATAATTAGCAGACCTCCCACCCCCATACACAAGCATATGCATTTGGGTAAACCTCCCCCCTTGCCCTCTCCAAGTGTACTAAACGGACAAACCATAACTATGGCCTTAGTGTGGTTTGTATTTATAATACAATGTATTCATATTCTTACAATGATAACCAGTATATCTTCATTTTTTCAATTACGCATCAATACTATATTTAAGATATATTGTAATTACACATTTTTAACTTGTATGTTCATACACTGCAAAGAAAGCTTTTGTGGGAGCAATTTTCTGGTTTATACACAAATACCATCCACAAATACCAATACAATACTATACATGTATATATATATGGTTGCTTTTTAGTATACTTAACACGAATATTCTCCTTTTTTGTATGTATCACAATTATTTTTGTTAGTATACTTTCACAAATGGGTTGATAAAACTTTTAGACTTTTCCATCATAACACTTTCCTTCTCCTTAAGTTTTTCAACTTAAGACAAGACTGAATCCCTTAAAATAAAAATTTTGAAATGTGTAAATACTAATGTTGAATTTGGAAATCTTTAGTTTTGTATCAAAAGAAAGCATTATTATTTATCTTGGTTATTATAATGGGAATGATAATGCCTCAAGAAATAATAATAATGATAATAATAATAATAATAATAATAATAATAATAATAATAATTTATTTAAAGGGGTGACTCATTTAGTCAAAGACTATTCTCACTTGAGACTAACTAAAATACAAACAGCATGATGAGGAACATATCAATAACAAAAATGACATGTGCCAACAATTTACAACAAAAATATTATTCTAAATAAAACAAATCATATTTTAACAAAATGTACAATCTTTTCCAACTGCAAAATATTAAACTAGTATAGAATGATACATTTCCAGGTGCATCTACCAAAATATTTGTAAACTAGTAAAAATACATAAAATTTAATAAAATGTAGTAATACTTACATAGATACCATATCTGATTCTGATGTGGTTATATCAGAGACAGCAGGAATTTGTATCCGATGAATTGTTGGCCCAGGTGTGGAAGTTGTGGCCATGTCTTCTTTGACAATCCTCTGTTTCTGATGTTTTCCTTGCACTGGCATTAAATTCATAACTAATATAGCAAGGGAAAATAAATATTTCATTAGACACAAAAATTTATATATATTTTACAAATAATAGTGAATGAATGAATGTTAAATTAAAGTGAACCGGCCCCGGTGGGACATTATTCACTGTTTTATCTTTCAAAAGAAAGTTATTTAATTTTTCCTGTGGGGTAAGGAATGATGCCACATCCCCACGGGCATTTATGCACACATAGTGTGCTATTTAATTTGGTCATGCACAAAATATACTTAACTGTATTGCATTACTTTTATTTACAGCCATCACTATTTACATTATAAATAATTTGTATTAAAAAAAAACAGTAGTGTCTGCTTGCCCCTAAATACTCTTATGGTTGCATGCGAAAATGAAGATGATCATTAATACCCCTTCGGAGCCTCAATAAACAGCTGCTGTATGTCATGTACATGCTGATTTCAGCGATATTGTTGCAGGGCTGTGGCATTTTATTTCAATCTAAATGGAATAATGCCAGTTTATATAAAATATGTTTTTTTAAGAGGTTTGATAAAGAGTTAACAATACAAAAATAAAACAGCGGTATAAAAACTTGACTGCTCATTGCAAAATTGAGACTCACCAGTATCCAGCAAGAATTTGGCGACCTCTGGATTATTTTCTAGGCTCAAAGTGGACTTCTTTTTATTCCATCGTTCATGCTGGTCACCAATACATATGCGTGTGCTGACATAATTTGCCCAAACAGCTTTTTTTCCCTCCTCCTTTCAGAATCTAAGTGTAGCTTCGATCTAGTTGCGGACACGCCATTATTTTTGTAAACACGTGTTTGCGCATGGCTAAAATTCTTAATCTTCGGGAGAGGTCAACACAGAGGTTCCATGAATATAGGCGTGGCAAATAGCGAATTTTTGTCTGCAGACAATAATTGAAAATCGCGTATTTTATCACAAAATTTACCGATACTAGCATGATTTCGGCCTCAGTAACAGCCTGAATCGTAATTTTTCAACTAAATAAGTAATCACGAACTGAAAAAAGAACAAAATAATTTCATTCGTTTTAACTTAGGTTGTATGCCTTTAATTTGCAATTGTATTAAAAATAGCAGAAAAGAAGAAAATTAGTTGTAATGACTGAGGTTTGCTTGTATTCAGTTTTATTATATTACTCATAACATGATTGCTTCTTTATCGGTGTAGGGTTTAACGACATTCTTCAGCACTAGATAGGCTATACATCGCGACCAGTATAAATAGTGGAGGAAGAACTCCGGAAACCCCCAGACAGAATCACATACCCAAGAGAAGCTACTGGCAAGCTTTTCCACATACCCATACTGGCCGAACCCGAGAATCGATGTCACACAGGCAGAGGTTAGATGGCAGTGATCCGTAGCGGTGAGCGCTTTAGACCACTCGACCACTCGGGGCCCCTTTTATTTCTTGTAAAAGAGCAATAGTACACCATGAAAGAAGACACCTTGGCATTCCATAAGACAAAGCGTAATATCTGGGCATTTGAACATATTGTATTCCTGTCACTTGACTATTATTGCAGTTTATCAGATACCTTCAGCAATTTGTATCAAGTAATAATATGGATCAGAAAAATGACCTCTTATACAAAGGTATAAAACTCCTTGATAATCCGAATATTCTAATTGCTAATGCTCCCATTAGATATATAGAAATTCTACGCAAGACGTATAAACATTATGTAGTGAAATGGATAAAGGTTCACTGAAACAGAAATGGAATCACAACTTTAACCAAATGTAGTTAAGTATTGAGCCATGGTGTCACGCGAGGACATAGCCCAGGTGAGTACGTAGTAAATGTAGCAGTTGCCTTGAAATATTGTTACATTAACAGGATTAGATAAAGTCTTTTTGTAATATAAACGGAGGAAAGAAACATCGATATGAACCACTGGTTGTAGTAACTAAATTCATAAGGTCACAGTATGAGTGAATTGGAGTCCAAAAATGAGAGTATTGAATAAGGAATAGTGATGATTAGTAATTAAATTTATCAAACCAATTTATTATCCAACTCGCATGTTTATCCATTAAAGCTGGAACAAATGTATTGATTCAAACTGGACAAGAATCCGTGTGTCACCGAGATAGATGCACATATAAATTCGCTTCATTCAGATGTCACGGCATTGTTTCATTTTCTACACGACAGCAAGTCCAAGGCAGAAAGAATCTCCATAGACTTTTCAAAACTTGCAAGCCGCACTCAAAATAAAAGAAAATAAATTTTATTAAATAAATGAACATTTATGTCATTCATGATAACTTTACGTGACAAATGTACTCTTAGTTAAATGTGATATTTGCATGACCTCCATTCAGACTAATTGTGTGGCATAATTAAACGTCAACACTGGTCCATGAATGAGAATTCTTCACGTAATGTACATGTACTTAACTATAGTTCCTGCCAGCCCCTGATTTAAAGAATGTGAAATATAAATGTCATAAACCCAAGTGACTTAAACAAAAATATATTATACATTTAATAGATGATAAAGATATCCGTAACAGCTTACATGTCCTTACATTATACTTTACTATAAAAGACTCAAGACTTATATTTAGTATGCCAAATTTCTCCTTGATTTTTGTAACAACTTCAAATACATAAAAAATGGTTTCAATTTACCTGACCTGTGGTTTTCAAATTAATATCCAATTCGACAACATGGCAGTCAATAATCATCTTGAAATGTGATCTACTATTTGATAAATATCTCCATAGTTGTAGCCGTGTATCCTACATCTCTACCGTACGAAACACATTTGACGTACCATTCTAATTTAACTGTAACAATCGTATTGCCATAGGTATAGAAAATACAAAAGGATTAGTTCTGGCATTAATATAGTTTGCATATTTATCTATATACGATTTCCCTGTGGCATTTGTACTTAATCAGAAATATGAAATATTAAATTGAAAAACAAAATTTCTTTTAAATATATTTCAAGCAGGAACGTTTGATATCATTAGAAAAACAATTGTAAATTATGACTTCTATTTTACGAGATATCAACCTTGGAGGTCGATATTTAAAAGAGAATAACCATTAGGCTTTTATCGAAGACATATTATTTATTGAATGTATTGAATTTGAATAAGTATTATTATTATTATTCTTATTCTTATTATTATTATTATTATTATTATTATTATTATTATTATTATTATATTGATTAATTAATTACACCAGAGTTTTCGTAGTCAGATTTGTCATATGAATTGCTTATAAGATTCCGATTATGTCATTCTTGTTATTTACGTAAGCGACAAGATAACACCTTAAACAGATGTGTTAACCGTAATTTTGGTCGGTCTCATAACCTTATTATTAGAGTTGTAGGCTGGTATGGTCCTGCTGAAATATTCTTTATAATTTCTTTGTGTAGTTGACTGTGTTTAATATATCTTCTCTTCCGTGTATGTTAACACAGATAGCGAGGAGGACCTCTAGAAACCGCCAAAGTTCCTGGATTATAAAATGCATAGGTAAATACGAGATATGTGGTGCAAGCAAAGTTGTGCGATAAAAAAAATGAACAGTAAACTTGTTAACTAAGCATATAAATATAAATGCGAGAGAGAGAGAGAGAGAGAGAGAGAGAGAGAGAGAGAGAGAGAGAGAGAGAGAGAGAACAACGCAACAAATATACGAATAAGCATCACTCAAGTAATGATAGGTCCATATGCGTTGCTAGTAATCATTACAGAAACATTCAGAATAATAATGTTCTTAATAATATCTTGAAAAGCTCTAAACACTGTTCAGGTTAGTTCATACTATAGTTGGGACGAACCGTGACGTAGCAGGACAAATCGTTAGTGGTAAACTTGGGTAAATCAAATGTAGAAATAAGAGCCTTTGTTTTATATACAACGATTATAGTGTATGCAAATATAACAGGTAGTTCGTTTCCTATCAGATAGATTGACTCCAGACCAGCATATCTAACGGACCTCAACAATGTGTATACATCATCAAGAAACTTACGCTCCTCTTCTGAAAATCAATTTCTCATTATTCCCTCTATGAAAACAACGTCATATGGACAAGGTTCTTTTGCATACCAGGGCCCAGCATCGTGGAATGAATTGCCCAGTGAAATTAGACACAAAGACACACTGATCCCTTTCAAGAGTGCTCTTAAAACTCACCTTTATCGACTGCAAGAACAATCTTAAAGACCTAATAATGTTTCCTACCTTAAATAGTTTCAGCAACTGCTCTTTTTTCTTAGTTCATGGTTTTTTTTTTTGGTTTTTTTTTCGTAGTCATATCAAAATAGATGTTGTAAAGCGCTAAGAGCTTCTAAAGATTAGGCGCCATACAAAATCCTCTTTATTATTATTAGTAGTAGTAGTAGTAGTAGTAGTCGTAGTAGTAGTAGTAGTACGTTGATACGTTACCTTTTCTTTTCAAAATAGCCTTCTTCTCTGAACAAAAATATTGTGCCATAATGATTATTGTTTCAGACATGATATCTGATTGAATTTGCATTAAGGCACCTCATTTTTATTATCTTCGGTAGCAGTCGGGGTTTTTTTTTTCTTCGGTCGAGTTGCTTTTAGTTGTCATTTCAGTATTACAGCATGTTTGTTATGCTAAATGAAGTTTGAAACGAATCGCATTAAAATTATCATTATATCGGACAAACATACCCATCTCTCTCTCTCTCTCTCTCTCTCTCTCTCTCTCTCATTGAGACTAACCGTGATGTAGCAGGACAAATCGTAAACTTGAGTAAATAAATGTAGAAATAAGAGCATTCATTGTCTCAGTAACTATTATAGTATAAACAAATATGAAAGTTAGTTTGTTTTCTATCATCTGCTACGTAATGATGACTGCGTTACAGTATGGTCTGCAAATCCAATTCTTCTCTGAGCTACAAATTGTGCTATATTTATTAGCGTTTCCGACATGAGATCTGATCGAAATTGCAGAAAGGCACATAATAAGTTATGCTAAGAGTTCAGCGGCCAAGTTGCAATTACGTCTTCTTTCATTATTATAGCATGCTTGTTACGCTAAATAAAGTCTGAAACATATCACATTAAAATTATAATTATATCCGTCGATAATATCTCTCTCTCTCTCTCTCTCTCTCTCTCTCTCTCTCTCTCTCTCTCTCTCTCTCTCACACACACACACACACACACACACACACACACACACACACCAAGATATTCATGCACGTTCAATATCGTGAATTAAAAGAATCTAATGTTTGAAACATGTCATATTACAAGTATCATTCTGTCTGTCTAGCCATATGTAGGACGAGAAAAATTTCCCGTAAGTGACGTTGTGCGAAACAAATAGTGGAACAGTGAATATGTTAACTACAGAGAGAGAGAGAGAGAGAGAGAGAGAGAGAGAGAGAGAGAGAGAGAGAGAGAGAGAGAGAGAGAGAGATCGGTGCGCTATTCTACACATTGTATAAGATAGGTCATAATAGTTGAGTTATGAATAATAAAAATCACCTCTTGGTTACAATCTACTGTTACATAGTAATGACTTAATTATGTCATGTTTTAAAAATAACTATCTTCACTGTGCTGAAACGTTACTATATATTGATTCGTTTTACTGAGTTGAGTTGCACTGAGTGACCTTTTGCATGTTAGAACTGTTGATGCAATGTGAAACGTTTTGGGCTGGAATTTTAATCGTAATGTAGCCTTCATCTTTAGTTTTCCTTACTACATCATATTAGTGACCATAAATAAAATTCAACTTTAGGTTTAAAATATGTTATAGTAAAATAATCACCCTCTGCCTCACTGTCCATCTGTCTGTCTGTCTAAATATATGTATGTATGTATGTATGTCTGTCTGTCTGTCTGTCTCTCTCTCTCTCTCTCTCTCTCTCTCTCTCTCTCTCTCTCTCTCTCTCTCTCTCTCTCTCTCTCTCTCATGCTTTCATGCATTATAATACCAATTGGTGTAAACGAAATAGTTTGCCTCAACAAAGTACGATAACATTGGGTGAACGGTAAATGTGTTAACTAGGTACAGAGTTATAGATAGCAGAGACGAGAGGGGTGGAACATGAATAGAATACACAAATATGCGTCGTACAGATAGTGATGGTATGTTCATATAAATTGCAAGTAATTATTATAGACACATCACAAGTTAGGCCATAATATAGTTAAGATGAACCTTGAGTTAGCGGGACAATCCTTGCTGGCAAAGATAGGTGAATCCAATTTAAAAATAGGAGCCTTCGAGGGGGGGTGGAGGGGTTGTTGCTGTTTTTATGTTGTTTTTTTTAAAAAAACGATTGCACACTAAACAGTAATGAGTAGCACATTCTGATGCCTGTCTGGTGATTAAACTATCTTACATTTTGAAAATCCAAAGCTTTAGTCAACTAATACGTGTCCTATATTGATTTGTGATATTTTTTTTTGTAATAGAAATGTAGCTGTATCTGTTATTTCGTTATTACCGCATCTTAGTCATCCTTAATACATATAACGTAATGTTTAACACATCTCACATTAAAAGTAGTGATCTATGTGTATATGTATGTCTCTCTCTCTCTCTCTCTCTCTCTCTCTCTCTCTCTCTCTCTCTCTCTCTCTCTCTCTCTCTCTCCACACACACACAGTCACCTGCGTTACTGCATTATACTATTATTAGCTGAGGACTAGAGATTTTGTGTGAATTTTATTTAAAAATAAAAATAGGAAACGTTTTCCCACAACGATTACACTGCAAACAATACCAACGCAGTGTATGGTGCCTTACGGTGATTGATCTGACTTATGTTTTGAAAATCCACTTTTTGACTCAATTAATACGTCGCAAATTGTGTTTCGGGTTATTTTTGTATGGTTGAAGCTTGTTTATTTTTTAATTTTTTTTATTTTGGCTTATTTAACGCAACATTTAACATCTTATGGATATAATCACGCCGAGAAAATGGAAGTTAATCGCCTTTCCAAAAGACATGCAGAAGCAGCCGACTTAGGTTGGCCTGGGCCGAGTCCGACACTATACCAACTCAGCCTCCACGAATACCCGGACGAAATTACAGCAGATCGTTTTGTCATAAATAGCTGAAAGTGACTTTGATATATGTATTTGTTTCGCTACGTATCTACAATATCCAATTTGGGAATGTATGTGCTTATCACAGATATCTGGTCAAAGATCATTTCTATTTGTTCACGTTTTTGTGCTCACTGGTACATTTTTTTTTTGTTTGTTGATTATTTTTTATTTTTTTGTTTTTTATTGTAGCCGTTGCTTTTGTGCCACAGGTAGTTTTGTCTGTTATTGTAACAATAGATGACATATGGCTGACATCTGATATATACACGTAAGGCTATCCCGTAAGATCAAATGACCTTATAAACAGTAGATGTTTATAAAGATAAATGACTATACTCAGAATAAATATATTTATTCCTGATCTACTTACTTCCCAAATCAATGTTTCATCACGCGAGCATTAATTCAAATATCGCTTTTTTATCTTTAGATTAAACTAGAACCCGTTTTCACTATTCCTAAGTTTGTTTGAAAAGATATCTTTTGAAGTAAATATAACGTTAATTGTAGCTAGTAATTTAGATCTTCCCAGTACAAACGAGGAGATATTTTTTTAAAATAAATTTGATTGAAAATGGACACAAGTTTGGCGTACATTAAGAAATGTTTAGAATCTTTTGAATTGGAGAAAAACACCTGTCTGATTGCTTTATTTCAGAGATCTACCAATGTTTATACTTTACTTAGCTCTTTCGTGCAACGGTATAATCAGATAAACGGATAACCAAACGATCCTATTGTACTGTTACCTGCATATAAGTGTGAGTTCAAACAGTTTCAAACCATCATGGTGTTGACAAAGATTAAATAGAGATAATAGCTACGTTAGTTTAAGTTTCCTTTTAAAACAAAATAAATGGGGCTAATTTTAACGATATCCCGAAACAAAATCTACCCTTCTGGAACTGAAATTGCTTTATTAAAATCATCCCGAGAGATTAAATGAAAACAACAATCTACTTTTTTCTTGCAGCAGGTATGTCCAAAAGATTGAATGCATTGAGTATATTAGGTTCTAAAATCAGTTCCTTTTATCCACATTACGATACATTAGATAGAAATTCTGTCTTCTTGATTCAATGTACTATTCAAAGTTAAATTAACTTAAAACTGAGACCTCATCTGTCAACTTACAATTACGATATAGGGGTGGGGACTGTAAATAAAGTTATGTTAAGTAAGCAAAAAGTAGTATAAGTAACAATCTTAAAATAAGAAACACGCTGGTTTGGTGGTAACTGAAATTGATACGCAATACAACTTGAAGAATATTAATATTAATTAGTATACAAATAGATATGAACTCTTCAAATTAAATTAGAATTTCAATTGGCTGTCAATTTTAAAAAAATAATTCACGATAAAGATGATGAAAACAGTTTTAATATACGCCTGTAAATATAATAACGGCACGTAAAGCACGATTTTCGACTTAAATATAGTAAACTTTAGCAGATGTAATAAAAACATCCTTTAAATGTAATACACAATGTAAACCTTACGTGCAATAAAATCCACCCATAATGTAGAAAATCCAGTAACCTACAAATAAAAAAACATTGCTGATTAACTAAATGAAGTAATTTCAGTAATAATTGTGTATTTCTAATTCAAAATTGTACTTGATCTTTCTTTTAGATGTATTTGTTCTCGTTTTCTATTATACGTACATTCCCCGCATTTAAAAATAGATAGATAGATAGATAGATAGATAGATAGATAGATACACACACACACACACACACACACACACACACACACACACACACATACATACATACATACATACATACATACATACATACATACATACATACATACATACATACACAGACAGACAGACAGATGTTCGTTTGCTTGATTCAGATTTTTTAACGTAGCTTAAACAAGTTTTCAGTCATATCGCTACGATGTCTGCTGTGTCGCAGTTTATAGTGATGTCTAGCAATGGGGCACCATGCCGCAGACATGTAGTATGATGTCCCACCCAGTCACATTATCCTGACACCAGGCCGAGCAATCCTAACACTAACCTCTTAATGCTTAACGCCAAGCGAGGCTGCTGTTCGCACCATTTTTATAAGTCTTTGGTATGACCCAGCCGAGGATCGAACCCACGACCTCACGCAACCTCAGCGAACGCCCTAACAACTAGGTCACAGTAGCGATAGATAGATAGATAGATAGATAGATAGATAGATAGATAGATAGATAGATAGATAGATAGATAGATAGATGCATGCATGCATGCATGCATGCATCCATCCATCCATCCATCTAGACATACAGACAGACTCTTTGTAACAGTGACTTGAAAAGTATTTCAGACCCAATGTATGTATTAATAGCCTCACGCTCATTTAACTGTATAATACATTTTGTACACGTGCTTTAGAAGGATGGAGAAAACTGAAGTGTTACAAACGGATGTAGTAGATAAGGTAAAATATGCCAATCTGTATCTTTTTGACAATCTGGTGTAATTCGAGTAATTCAGACCTAGGTACGAGGAAAGTGTTCATAATATCGCTTGTGGTGGTAACTTTGATTATATTCGTCAGATAAAAAATACTAAAACAATATATGGAATAAACTGTACATATTTGGAATTCAATTTTGGTAGCATGCGATATTAGAAAATGACAGATATTTGAAGAATTCAAACAGTACGTTTTTTCAGGCTAAAGTCCTTGTACATATTATATATCTTCCTTATTGACAAACGCAACTTTAATCTTAAATTGCTTGAACACAAGAAAAGAAAATTGCATGCTAAATTTAGCCGACTCTAAACTTCAAACTAACATTGTATGAAACACTATATTCCGCTTTACTGAGGCAAATTAGTTAATGATGTCAGGTCAAAAGGTTATACAAGATAACTTTACAAACAAACTTCTTTATATGCATAATTTGAACATTTAGATGACGAGAAATGTTAGTTGAAGACTAAAATAGAACCAATTATTTATTTATTATGTGAATATAGATAGGATAATATTGTTGAGTTAAAATGATTAATAATGCAACATTTAAACTAGACATTCTATTGTTAAAACAATGAATTTCTCGAACTTCAAGGTTGATTGAACAAAACAGGGACGAGTTTCTTTGTCAATCTCAAGCTCTATTCTTTGATCTGGTTAACAAACGTGAATATTGGCCCCGGGTGATCCAGTGGTCTTAAGCACTCGCTCTTACCGATCCCTGTCATCTCACCTTTGTCCGCGTCGGTTCAAGTCCCGCGCTTGTCCAATGTGAGTAAGAAAACTCGCAAGTAGCTTTCGGGGGTCTGTGGTTACCGGGTTCTTCCTCCACCAGTTATATTAGCAGCCATATACAGCCTATATTCCGTTGAGAACAGGCGTTAAGCCAAAAGCAAGAAGAAGAAGAAACGTGAATAATTATGTTTAAAATGTGTTCATATTTATATACATTTCAGTTACATGCATACATCATTCATTTCCAAGTTCTATGATATACATCACACATTTGTGTTACTGGTGTATTAAATAACGTAGTAGAAAATCGGAAGGTAAACGTGAGGAATAACATTCTTAAATTAACACTGCACTCTTTTCTTGCATAGAAGTTTATTTCAAAGCTGAAGTTAAGTGTTTGAAATGCATTGCGATGTTTCATAATTAACTCTTTTTCTCTTTCGCATACATACATACATACATACATACATACATACATACATACATACATACATACATACATACATACATACATACATACATACATACATACATACATACATACATACATACATATACATACATATTGCATAGCCTCTAATATTTTAATTGTTAGCACTTAGATAAATCGGTGCAAGACAGCAATCAAGTATGCAATGTACATCTGTTGAGAAAAGGGCCAGAAGTTACAAAAATGTCGAATCCACAGTAACACTGGTGAATAAACTGTTAGGATGTATTTTTTTCAATAAATTGTATTACAAAGCAGTGATACTAGGCAGTTTTACGCAAGCAAATAGCTAGGGACAGATTAAAACGTCAAAGAATCATTTAATTAAATCTTTAAATGCGGTTTGAAACTCCAATTGCCAAAAAGCTATATGTATATTTATCCTAAAATGTGTCAGGACTACAGATAAAGTAAATTTAATTGTACATATACGCATTAATTTAAAACGCACGCATGTACATTTTAAAAATATTTCACCCTGAGTTACCGACTGTGGCTCATTATCGATTACATACTCCTGACATGTCACCAGCAAAATTATTTAACATGCTTTAAGCAATTCTAACAGCCTTTATATGAGAAATGTACCTGTTTTATTTATAAATTAGTGTGAACGTGGCGCGGTTGTTTTTCCTGACACGAAAACATCACGAAATAAAAGTGGATCAGTTACAAGGCAGATATGGAATGGACACCATCAAATATGTCTCCATGATGAAATTTTATCCGCATGGTCGTAATGGAGACAACAATATTATTTCTACTAATACGACTACTCTTTTGAATAATAATAATAATAATAATAATAATAATAATAATACTTATAATAATAATAAAAAAATAATTATAATTATTATAATAATAACAAAACAACAATAATAATAAGTTTAATAATAATACTTACAATAATAATACTTATAATAATAATACTTAAAACAATAATAATTATGTTATGATTTTTCATACATAGGTGGTATTTCTGTATTCTATTTCCATGCCAGATAGGAAAAAGGAAGATACATAACGATGCCTCAGAAGAATTTTACTAGCTCTACTGATGTCCAATATGGCCGCTATGGAAGTCATCTCGAAAATCATCTTGTCGCAACTCTACCTGAACAGAAAGCTTTATTTACATGCTGGTTTGTGGTTATCGTTATCTAGTGGATGATCGACCATAAGGGTATTGCTCATATCGAGTAAATAAAAAACATAAAAATGAAAATAATGGGTGGAATAATCTGAAACATGAGAATAAATATAGATTAGAACCACACAAGCCCCTAGTACTACTAAATGTCGGTCGCCAGGCGATCTTGTATCAATTGTTAGTGTCTATGATTCATTTCATTTATGACAGATAAATTCACACAATTTTCTCAAACTTGTATCATAAACGTAATGCATGAAATTTACTTATGACACTTACTCAAAATTGATCAACACAATTGTCTATGGATCGTCTAAACTTCGTCATTTTCCGCTGCTTAAACCCAAATTCACCTTGCCTCGTCTATCTATATTAGTCATCCCAATCAAAAATCAATTATGCCCAAATCATTCATGTTAAAACCATTAAATCTTAGTCAATTTGAATTTGTTGCATGTCACACTATTAGCAAAATGTGCTGCGAGAACATCGACAAAGTTCACACTTATAGACTAGAATGCTTCTAATAATGCATGGTTGGTCTTGTATGAAAATGGGGCGCATATGATGTATTCCTAACGCTAACACATTCAATTCTCGGTTGAAATAATTCAGAACTTAATTACACAAATGATTTAGTGGACCTCAAAACATGTCTTAATTACACTATTTGATAACAAGCGATTCATTGAAATAGACATGATAAAAATAATTGTTAGCTAACTTTATACATATCATTTAAGAGAGATAAATTACCTCTTAGAATCTGAAATACATGAAATTAATTTAATATATTATTTGTATTACATACAAACCACTAAATCAGAACCCATTGATATCAAGGAAATATTGTACGGCATGATTAGGACATGTGTTATATAACATTAAAGCACGACTATTTTCGGAATTCGAGGAAGCTTAAAGTGTGAATTTAAAATGAATTAATGCAATAATGAATTATTGGCTTATATCCATGAAAATATTTTAGATAACTGAGACGATACCTTTGTGCCTTTTCCTGAGACTAGCTTCCTTTATATGATGCCGAATCTCTCTTTTTCCTGTCCTCAACAGTGCAGGCACTCGTCCGTTGGACAATTTAACGACAAATACTTGTTATTTACCAGAGTAGATATCTGGCTCCCTTCAAAAACTTAGACTGACTAATTTTGGTTGGGAGATTACTTGAAACCTTAAACATCGTTATGGAACACAATCCGGCTCGTTAGACTATCGGGATCAACTTTATCTAATCGCAAAACTTTAAACATTCCTGTAGATGTCATAAAATACTCAATAGTCCGTCTAAATTAACAATTATTCTTGAAAATATCCATTTTCAACACCTTTTCCAACGCCGCAATATTTCTCCAAAATATGTTTATAGTTTGTCTCAACCCCGATATTTCCTACACTTAATCCTACATTGACATATCTGTCCGTCCGTTATCTGCGCCGGTCCTAATCAAAATACACCCATGTCCCAGACAGAGTATACCCCATCTTTCGCAGACAAAATTTATTGTGAGCCAGCTCCATACATCACTCAACCGTTCCGGTGGCCTCATGGTTAGAAATTCCGCCGTGGGAGAGGGAGGTCGTGGGTTAGATCCCCGGCCGAGTCATACCAAAGACTTACAAAAAAATGGTACTAACAGCTGTCTCGCTTGGCGCTCAGCATTAAGAGGTTAGTGTAAGGACTAGCCGGCCTGGTGTCAGGATAATGTGACTGGGTGGGACATGTCTACATGTCTGCGGCATAATGCCCCAGTGCTAGACATCACTATAAACTGTCTCACTGCAGACATCGTAGCGATACGACTGAAAACTTGTTTAAGCTACGTTAAAAATCTTAATCAAACAAACAAACCATACATCACTCTTAATGGTTATATGTACAGCGAAAATATCTTTAAAAACTTGCATCATTAAAGATGTCTACTTTGTTCTTAATGATAATAGTGCTAAGTTGACATCCGATGCATGGACCACAGTAACTAATTTGAAAGACTGAATGAAGGAATGGTCTCAACTCTAATTCCTGGAAGTTCGTTTGACTTTTTGTGAAATACAATTTTGAAAACTTGTTTGATAAAATGTACAGTATAGGAGATCGCATCTTGCATGTGCAACAGCAGCAATAACAACAACAACCATAACAAGAAGTAGAAGTACAAGAACAAAAAGTAGAAGAATCGTTAGTAGTAGTAGTAGTAGTAGTAGTAGTAGTAGCAGTAGTAGTAGTAGTAGTATAAATTGGAAGAGGAACCAGGAAGAATAATATTATACCTTACGATATTAAGCTAGAAAGGTAGTGCTTGGATACTTCCTAATGATAAGAGGCAGTTGTGTTAAAATAAAACATTGGCTTTAAAAATGAGCTGCCAATTATAATGGGTCATGTTTAGGTCACGTTTGTATCTCAAGGGAGTGAGAGAAAAAAAAACTAATATACAGCAATGTAACAAGCATCTTATATGTTCATTCACCAGCTAAGCTCAATTATGAACAGGAAAGGTTTGTTTCTAATCACATACACGCACTTGAATGAGAGCGGTATGTCACATTTTCGTGATTTACATCTGCCATCTTTATTGATTGAACTATCCGGAAGTGAGCTGCACCGAGACGGCCTCTAGTGTTTTCAAGAGGAGATAACAACCTTGAACTGGCCTATAGTGATGTATACAGTATAAAAAGCAGATCTGTTTCATAGATTTTTTTCTAAAAAATGTAAGAGAAGAATAACATCATGACACAGTGGTCCCTTTTAAGAGTGCTCTTAAAACTCACCTGTTTCGACTGCAGGGACAAATTTAGAGACCTAATCGTGTTTTGTATCTTATATGTTTTCAGCATGCTTTTATGTTTTCCATGTTTTTGTCATTTGTTTTTCTGTAGTGTAGTTATATCATTATTAATGGTGTAAAGTGTTTAGAGCTTTTAAAGATTAGGCGCTATACAAAGTCCTCATTCTCAGCACCAGAACTGAAAATAGTTTATAATTTTAGGAAATAAATTGCTTGAAAGTAATGGTTTTCCAGTTTCAATGTTTACCAGTGACGTCTCAAAGTTGGTTTGTGTTTATAATGGCTATATGTACAGCACATCAGAAAAATAATATGAAAGCCCTTCAGTATAGTACTAGTAATGTGTACCGGATTCTCAAACATAACTGATACGTAACCTAAACTAAAAACCACTTTGTTTTAATTTCCACGCAAGAAATAGTTTTTTCTCTCAATTTTCGAGGACTGTAGCTCCAGCGATCACAAAATCATCGTTTTAGTTTTACTTTCAATTACGTTGGAAATTGTCGCGAACGTAAGTCCTAGACAGTAGGAAAATAAACACAGCTGAATAAAAACCAATCACAAGTCAAGATTATTTTTAGTAATGTGAATATATTTTACGCAACCAATATATTTATCTGAACTTTTATGAAGAACACTTCCTTGCGAAACTCATATATACTCTATGTTATTTTCTATCTATTTCTAGACATTCTTCCAATTAATTAGTAACGAGAGTCTTATAACTATGTTGTCGAGTAAATCTGTATATAGGAGTAATCGCCTTGTACCGTGAGTCTTATAACTATGTTGTCGAGTAAATCTGTACATAGGAGTAAATGCCCTGTACCGCGAGTCTTATAACTATGTTGTCGAGTAAATCGGTACATAGGAGTAAATGTCCTGTACCTTGAGTCTTATAACTATAAATAATTACCAACTCATATGAAACAACAATTTGCATGAGATTGAGATAAAACTTGTGGTTTCCTGGAACCACTCGCTAACCTAATCTGTCTGTACCTTTACGTTCCGAGTCCCTCAAACTTCCAGGCATCCATCCCTTGGACAAATTTCACAAGAAAACACATCCAACTAATCTCAGAGCTAAGACTTCAAAGCTTTCAAAACTGAGATTATCTAACTTTTATTCAGATATAATACTTAAAACATGGAATTTCATTTTTGAAATACCCCATTATTAAACTTAGCCAATCAGGTATAAATTCATCAGACCACAAAAAATGAAGACACGCCCATTGAAGTTAGAATAATAATCTCTAATTCGCCATTATTATATAAACCGATTCCCAAAAACTTTACTTATGACACATAGTCAAATTTCTAAACACAATTGTATATGGATCGTCTCAACTCTGTCCTTTTCCGCTGCTTAAACCCAAATTCACCTTTCCTCGTCCATCTATCTTACAGTCATCCCAATTAAAAATCAATTACGCCCCAAGTCATGAATGTTAAAACCATCAAATTAAGCGTTTGAATACGGTATATAGCCAGTTAGTCAATTTTAATTTGGTGCATGTCACACTGTTAGCGAAATGTGCTGCGGGAATATCGACAAAGTATACACTGTTATAGACTAGAATAATTCTAATAATGCATGTCTTAATTACACTATCTGATAACAAGCGAGTCGTTGATATAAACATGACAAAATCAATTGTTAGCTAACATTATACATATCATTTAAGAGAGATAAATTTACTACATGTAAATCGCTAAATCAGAACCCATTGATATCAATGATATATTGTATGGCATGATTAGGACATGTGTTTTATAACATAAAATATCGTGTAAGCACGACTATATTGGGAATTCAAGAAAGCATGAAGTGTGTTTAATTTAATTAATTGTAAAATTAATCAAGGAATTATATCAATGAACATAGTTTAGATAACTGAGACGATACCTTTGCGCCTTTTCCGAAATTTGCTTCCTTCCTTGGATGCCGAATCTCTCTTTTGCCTGTCTTCAACATTGCAGGCACTCGTCCGTTGGACAATTTAACGATAAATACTTGTTTATTACCAGAGCAAAATTCTAGCTCCATTCAGAAAGTTAGACTGACAAATTTCGCTTGGGAGATTACTTGAAACCTTGAACATCGTCATAGAACACACACCCGCTCTTTTGACTATCATGATTAACTTTCTCTGATCGCAAAACTTTTAACACTCCGATTGATGTCATAAAATTCTCAATAGTCCGTCTATATTAATAATTATTCTTGAAAATATCATTTTATAACACCGTTTCCAACGCCCCAATATTTCTCCAAAATTTGTATCAAGCCCGCCATTTCCTACACTTAACCTTACGTTGACATATCTGTCTTTCCGTTATCTGCCCAGGTCAAAATCCACTCATGACCCAAACGGATCATATCCCATCTTTTGTAGACAAAATTTATTGCGAGCCAACTCCATATATCACTCTTAATTGTTATATGTACCGCGAAAATATCTATAAAAAAATTGCACTATTAAAGATGTCTACTTTGTTCTTAATGAGAATTTTTTTTCTAAGTTGACATCGAATGCGTGTACAACAGTAACTAATTTGATAGACTCGAAAGATAAAATGAAGGAATGGTCTCAACTCTAATTCCTGGAAGTTCGTTTGAATTTTTGTGAATTATGATTTTGAAATTGTTTGATACAATTTGTAGTATAAGAGATCGCATCATACATGTGCAACAACACCAGTAACAACAACCAAAACATCAACAAAAATAATAATAAGAAGAAGAACAAGAAGTAGAAGACGAATAGTTATTATTATTATTTGTAGTAGAAGTAGTAATAGCAGTAGTAGTAGCAGTAGTAGTATTATCAGTAGTAGTAGTAGTAGCAATAATAGTAGTAGTAGTTGTAGTAGTAGTAGTAGTAGTAGTAGTAGTAGTAGTAGTAGTAGTAGTATCAGTAGTAGTAGTATAAAGTGGAAGAGGAAGCAGAACTAATAATAAATACCTTACAATATTAAACTAGATAGGCAGTACTTGGATTCTTCTTTATGATAAGAGGCAGTTGTGTTTCACTAAAATATTGGCTTCAAAAATGAGCTGCCAATTATAATGGGTCATATTTAGGTCACGGTAGTATCTCAAGGGAGTGAGAGAAAATAAAGTTATATGCAGCAATGTATCAAGCATCATATCTATTCATAAATCAGCTAAGCTGAATTGTGAACATTAAAAGTTTGTTTTTAGTCACATTCACGCACTTGAATGTGAGCGGTCTGTCGCATTTTCTTGATCTACATCTGCCATCTTTATTGATTGAACTATGCGAATGTGAGCTGTGCCGAGACGCCCTCTTGTGTTTTTAAGAGGAAATAATAACCTTGAACTGGTCTATAGTGGTGTATACAGTGTAAATAGCAGATCTGTTTCATAGATTTATTTCTAAAAAATGTAAGAGAAGAATAACATGATGATGATGATGATGATGATGATGATGATGATGATGATGATGGTGCAAAACATTTCATCGTTTACTTTCCATTATGTCCATTGTGCAGTTAATAAATAGCATACATTAGCTATGAAACAAGTTTTATATAATCTCAGCACCAAAACTGTAAATAGTTTGTAATTTTAGGAAATAAATTGCTTCAAAGTAATGGATTTTTTTTCAGTTTCAATGTTTACCAGCAACGTCTCAAAGTTGGTTATGTTTATAAGGCTATATGTACAGCACATCAGAAAAAAAGAATATGAAAGCCCTTCAGTACGATGAATGATGAACCCTTCTTAGCGAGCCAAACTCATATATACTCTATTTTATTTTCTATCTATTTCTAGACATTCTTCCAATTAATTAGTACCGTGAGTATTATAACTATGTTGTCGAGTAAATCTGTACATAGGAGTAAATGATATGTACCGTGTGTCTTATAACTATGTTGTCGAATAAATCTGTACATAGGAGTAAATGATATGTACCGTGTGTCTTATAACTATGTTGTCGAGTAAATCTGTACATAGGAGTAAATGATATGTACCGTGTGTCTTATAAGTATGTTGTCGAGTAAATCTGTACATAGGAGTAAATATGTACCGTGTGTCTTATAACTATGTTGTCGAGTAAATCTGTACATAGGAGTAAATGATATGTACGTGTGTCTTATAACTATGTTGTCGAGTAAATCTGTACATGGGAGTAAATGATATGTACCGTGAGTCTTATAACTATGTTGTCGAGTAAATCTGTACATAGGAGTAAATGATATGATATGTACCGTGTGTCTTATAACTATGTTGTCGAGTAAATCTGTACATAGGAGTAAATGATATGTACCGTGTGTCTTATAACTATGTTGTCGAGTAAATCTGTACATAGGAGTAAATGATATGTACCGTGTGTCTTATAACTATGTTGTCGAGTAAATCTGTACATAGGAGTAAATGCCCTGTACCGTGAGTCTTATAACTATGTTGTCGAGTAAATCTGTACATAGGAGTAAATGCCCTGTACCGTGAGTCTTATAACTATGTTGTCAAGTAAATCTGTACATAGGAGTAAATGATATGTACCGTGTGTCTTATAACTATGTTGTCGAGTAAATCTGTACATAGGAGTAAATGCCCTGTACGTGAGTCTTATAACTATGTTGTCGAGTAAATCTGTACATAGGAGTAATCGCCCTTTGTTACAAATTATTTCCCAGATGCAAGGTGAGATACAGGAAAAAATCCCAAAGTTATGTTGTATTAAATGTCTCTCATTTTAAACACTAACATTTTAATATGATTTTGTCCAATATACACCATATACGTTTCCAAGATCATCCACAAAGGAAAATTAATTAACATTTATATTCCAAGGAAAAAAACCTTTTATGTAATAAAATGTAACATAGTAAATGATGCACCATACACATTTCAATATAATGGAATAAAACATAACATTTTAAGGCATGTTAAGGCAGGAGTCACTGATTCAATGATAACTGTCGGCGATCGACACTTTAACGGTGTGAAGTGTGCCAAAATAAATACAACCAATTTGTCAGGATCCGGGAGACATGTGATCATTACTCCATGTTCAAAGACGCGAAATACAAGTGAAGCAAATCCATTCATGTAATACCATCTAATTTGGAACCTGATTTCATCATTTTATTTGTTTGGTTAAATCAATTCATTTCATTTACTATCATTTCATTTGATATCATGTCTGTTGGAATCTGAATTCATCATTTCGTTTGTTGGCTAATACCACGTCATATG
>JARLTB010000101.1:16300000-16415000 GCA_030141615.1 Unio pictorum | reverse complement strand
AGAACAAGAAACATCTTCCCCGTGCTTAGTTCTCAGAAACTTCCGGCTTGGTAAAAGTAAGAAGGTGATCTAGCTACCAACACTCGCCTATAACACGATTCTTAATATTGACAATTTATACAAGATATACAATATATATTAAACTGTCGTGATTGTTACTTTGATAACCAGTTTATCATCCTTTACCAACCTTTCCAACTCACTGTGACAGATTGATCTCAGAAATCCATATCCTATATTTCTTTCCGTGCAAGGCTTCTGGAAGCTTAAATGGCTTGGATCAGAATTGAAACTGTCAACAAATTTATAGTTACTTGACTCTGGGTCAAAGACATACAATGTAAATTTTCCTATGAATGGCCAATTCAGCTTTTCATCGTCCAGACCTCTGACAATTACGACATATACTGTCATACAAGTTTCACCTTCGACTCCTCCATTTAAGAATACCTTCAATTTCATCTTTACACAATTAGGTGTGATGAAGGGATCGCTTATTAGTGCCAAATGCCTGTTTGTCATGGCCTGCCTCTTCTTCTCTTCAAATGTACAGATTTCCATAATGCTACCGCCCAGCCCGTACACTCCACCTTGAATTTGGTCTGCTATCATTGGCATTGGTAGAGCACGAGGACAAAATCTTGTGAGGTGCTCAAATACAAAATCCTCCAGTACTCCAACGCGAAAGCGGATTACTACATTTGAATCGGATATTTCTTTAAGTTGCCCGTTTAATGTGGCTATCTGTTCATCCTTTCGTCTCAAATTATCTTCCGTGGCAACAATTCGCTCATGAACATGTTCATTATTTTCTTCCAAGTTTCTTTTAACTACCACGATCTGTTCCATCAGGCTTGTCAGCATTATGTGGTCCATTTGACGCTCATCTTGCGAGTTTCTCAGGCGAACACTATATTGTTGTATCTTATGACGGAGATCCGAGGAGACAGATTGCAATTTTGTATGCGCCTCTAGAGCCCTCAAATCAGATTTCAAACCAAAAATAAGCAGAAGCCTTGAATGACTCTGTAGTGAAGTATGTTCATGCTCTAAAATCTCTCTATTGGTTCCCCTAAAATCACACCCGATACTTTCAAACTGACATTTAACATCATTTTGTGGTGAAGCCCGTATGCAAGAGGTATCATCGGTTTGAGTTGTAGTATGTCTAAATGGGCAGTATCTCTTGTGTTCACTCATGCGTTCCTTGGTTAATTTCACATTGCATCCCCTTTGTCTATACTTGCATAAAACAAGTCTCAATTTACCTTCGTTGTAAGTAGGCAAACGTAGCTTCTCCTCGTCAGACATACTATAGAAAAAAAATTAAAAGAGAACACATTATAAGTGAAACATTTTAAGATGTAAAATCCACATTGTGTTTTCGATACATTAATAACAGATGAACGAAGTTTCAATTATGAATATCTTTAACGTTTTTTTTATCAGTGTGGAATGGATATATTCGTATTCAAACTAAAGTCTTTGTGTATATCTTCTGACATTCAGAACCATTGCAAATAACTGTCCGAACGTAAGTTTCAACACAGTCATAAATGTTAGAACTATACATACTGTCATTACTAAAGTAAACTAGAAAGGAAGTATAGAAATGTATTTATCCCTGACAAATATGTATGAGGATAATGACGTGCTTAGCGATCTAAGTAAAGCAAACACATTATTTTTCAATTGATTTTTATCTATTTGCCGTCTGGATGAAAGTATCATTTAAAGCGTATCTAAGTTACATATCCCCATTATCTCTCTCATTACGAACTGGATCATAGTATTATGTTTGTAACATAGACAAGCAGTACGTCAGTACATGAGCAAGGGATTACAAAATGTATTGTATTGGATCTAAATAGAATGATTTAAAAACAACTCACCTGTCAAAAATATAGCCACAATGAGACTCCAAAGTAAAACTGTCACTGAGATATGGATCGATCGAATGGTTAACACTATATGCGATAGATCTATCGCGCTGTCCTTATATATCATCAGTTCAACAAAATCCCTCCCACCAGAGCCTCTGAAACGATCATTGTACTAGGCCTAGTTTAGTGTATCATAAATTCCAAATAATGTGCCCATGTGAACAGAGTGGATTTTATTTTTTTTATCGTTACCTTGCATCATGTGTATTTGGTTGCTACCACTGACAAAAAGGTTCGTCTAAACTGAAATGTATGGCATCTAAAATGATTACACATTTACAATCTTGTCTTGATAGTGTAAATCAATTATAAGTACCTTGCTTCACACAAGGGCAACTTCTCTTATCGGAGAGTACTTAAATATGCTTAGACAATTTTAAAAGCTAACTGATCTTTCCAATCTATTGGAATTTGTGGCAATACATTTTCAATGACAAATATTTGGGAAGTACAATAGTAAGAGATTTAAGAATGTGAGTCTGAATGGTTATAATGAAATGTATTAACGACAATCTACAAAGTTACTGTCTGTGTTTAATACGTAATTAACTCGACAAACTACAGTCAATAGATTAACGCAAGTGTTTCAGCTACTAATTGATGCAACTGAAGCATGATCCACAGTAACTATTGTGAATTTATTTTTACGTACGGTAGTCTGCCCGAATGAGAGAGAGAGAGAGAGAGAGAGAGAGAGAGAGAGAGAGAGAGAGAGAGAGAGAGAGAGAAAAAAAAAACTTACTCATATGGGGTAAAAGGCAACGTTGAAACTTTGCTATGAAGTCGTCATTTGTAGCAATGTAGCAGACAATATCGAATATACAGCCAAGGTACTAATCTGTTAAGGTTTTGTTTCCTAGTTTTCATCCTTACTATGGTTATACAACAAATTCACTCGGCGCATAGCATATGGCGGTGAATTTATATTGTGTAAGGAATCCTTTATTACTCTCTCATTTCAATTATGAGGACATGAAAAATATTGTTGTGACTGTCCATGCCAGGGTGAAGATGTATATATATGTGAAACAGAGAAAGGAAACAACAGTCTAAATATTGCAGTATAGAGATACAAACTTGTTTCTTTCTCCAGCTTTTTATACATTTTAAACTGAAAGTGGAGTTCCTTTTTAGAAAATAGATGCGTGTGATTTGCTGCTTTTTATTTGATCATGAGCAGGTCACGGACAAGGAGGTTTCGCTTCTGAATTCTTTAATCTGAAATAAAGCCTGCTGATATTTTTTCAGGTTTTAACTTTAGTAATAAACTAAACTAATACTTTGGCGTATTATGCCATTAAACAAATCAGAGGTAAAAGGCATATATTAGCAATTATGCTTTTTGTATGTACCTCCAAAAATATATGGTCATTTCACTTGGTTGCCAGCCTAGAGAGAAACAACAGTACTCCCTTTTTCTTCCTGAAGACAAAACTCGCTGTGCCTATTCATATAATCTCCACACAGTTGTTTAGGCCCAGTAACAGCATTGTTGAAAATGATTCAGTTTTATATGAATTTTATTCTTACTTTTCTATGTGACTGTGCATGTATCTTTTATCAATTGTATAATCGTCAAACAATACTCAATCATTAAATACCCTTCGTAAATCATTGTGTTCTTACAAATATTGCAAATAGTTTGTAAAATATAACGAGTAGAACGTTTTGAGATGCAAATAGGGGTTACTTACATATTCATATGCAACCATGTGACGTTTTATTTATACTGTCATATATTTCATACGATGTACATCAGAGAAAACAAACAGAATCCTTTTTGATGTGACTAGTGAAATGTATTTAGTAAAAGTCGATTTAGATTATGTATTATGTTGAATATAAGTCAAACAGATTTAATAACTGGTGCCTACGAAATATTGTTCTTTTGATTTTGTGAACCATGTCATAGGTACAATGATAACTATACAAGGTGAATATACCAGTTAAGGTGTCATTTGGACTTAATTTGAAGGGAAAAAAACGTACCTGTCAGCCAAAATGACACAGAGGCCTGTTATTGTAAGCCACAAGGCATTAAGTTGTGTAATGTTTATGTAGGTGCTCTTGTTGGTGTTGAAGGGTTTAACGTCATGTTTCTGCACAAGATAGACTATACATGGCTGCCAGTATAAATGGTGGAGGATGAGCTCCGGAAGACCCAGGAAAGAAACACCGGCCCACGAGAAGCTACTGGCAAGCTTTCTCACGTACCTACATTGACCGAACACGACACTCGAACACTCGGGGGCCCCCACCATTTGGGTGACAGAGAATAAAGAAAATAGACAAGTTGAAGTAAGCTCAGTCAGTAATGAGCTGCATAGTTCATGTGAAAAGTAATATTAAGAACACAACATTATTGAGGTCTATGATGTCTGGTGTTCGCTTTTAAACATTTATATGGCACCTCCTTATTGAGTTTAAACTTATGCTGATATTTTACAATCATGACGCATTTTAAAAAAGAATAAAGATAAAGAATATGTCTAATAATAATAATAATAATAATAATAATAATAATAATAATAATAACAATAATAATAATGATAATAACAATAATAATGAGGACTTTGTATAGCGCCTAATCTTTCGAAGCTCTAAGCGCTTTCCACCATCAATAATGATATGACTACACTACAAACAAACAAATGACAAAAACAATGAAATTTGAAAACATAAAACGTGCTGGAAACATATAAGATACAAAACACAATTAGGTCTCTAAGTTTGTCCCTGCAATCGAAACAGTTGAGTTTTCAGAGCACTCTTAAAGGGGACCACTGTGTCTTTGTGCCTAATTTCAATGGTCAGTTCGTTCCACGTCGCCGGGCCCTGGTATGCAAACGAACGTTGTCCATATGACTTTGTTTTCACCGTGGGAACAATGAGTATACGATTATCAGAAGAAGAGCGTAAGTATCTAGCTGGTGTGTACACATGGGTGAAGCTGGATAGTTATATTGGACTGGAGTCTGTCATTCAAACATAGCACAGAGAACAAATTTTGTGTTTGATTCTGTATCGAATCGATAGCCAGTGTAGGGTACAGAGCAGTGGTGAGGTGTGCTCTGATCGAGGTACCCTAAAGATGATCCGTGCAGCTGTGTTTTGAGCTTTTTGATGTTTCTGGAGTAAATATTGTGACGAACCAGACAGAACTGAGTTACAATAGCCTAGTCTTAAGCTGCATTTATAACGCAGCTTTATAAAATTTTCAGTCATATCGCTACGATGTCTACAATGTAGCAGTTAATAGTGATGGCATGCACTGAGTTATCATGTCGCAGACAGGGCCGGACCTGCTATAGGGGCCCAGGGGGCCCGGTCCCCCCTTTAAAAAAAACCTATTCACTGCTTTTGATAAAAGATGCAAAGGGGGTTCCGAATTTTTTAATTTTTTATATATGTTTTTTAGTGTTTTTAAAACATTGCAGTTTTTAGTCACTTTTGTTAGATCCCTTTTCAAGGTTCAGATAGCACCAGATTGCACCATTTTGCATCCTTAGGGAAAAAAATCCGGGGGAACATGCCCCCGGACCCCCTCCCCCCAATAAGGCTAGGCGCTTCGCGCCTTCGCTTAATCCAAAAACAATTTGGCCCCCCCACCTGAAAAACTTAGGTCCTGCCCTGGCAGATATGTAGCTTCATGTCCCACCAAAACAAATTATCATGACACCAGGCAAACTAGTCCTAACCCGAGCCTCTTAATGATGAGCGAAAAGCGTATGACTCAACAAGAATTCGAACCTTCGATTTCCCATATACGAAGCGGATGCTCTAACCATTAAGGACACAGGAGCGGTCCATGACGAATAGAGACCCTGTGGAAGTGAGAGAAAACAATTAAGAAAAAAACAAAAGAAAAACGAGAGGCTAAATATGGAAATGCATACTTTCATTTGATGCATAGGAGTTGATTTATTTATTAAATAAGAAGATTAAATATTTTCAGATTGATATTACTACTGTGGCTATATCATTTTTCTCCTATGCTACTAAAATAATCAACAAAGGATACTGGCTATAACTACACGAGAATAATTTACTTCAGTTAAGCAACAATGTCATTTTATGCCAACTCCACCTTTCGGCTGGAATTATAGCAATTTGAGTTCACTACCAATTTCTATTTCGCGTTTCGATCCGAGTGTCTTCTTTTTAGACCATTGAGCATGGAAGCAGAATATAATCCTCAGCTGAGCCACAATGAATATAATCCTCCTACAATACAACAAAATTATCATAAACGTCACACAGTGCCACAAAATGATTAAATGATTATAATATTCATGCATTGTTACTTTCGTTTTGAGGCAAAAAGATTTGTGCTTATATTAATTCCTTAGAGTTTTGGTCCTCAATGCTTCTATTTAGATTGAATAAAAATCAGAACAATTGTAAATCAAACATATTCAATTTTAAAACAGTGCAACTCTAAAAATTAAGGCAGTTAAGATATGTTCTAAGTGAGTTAAACGTATTGCAAAATTGAAATTTTAAATTTGATATTTAATCCCTGTTACGTTTTTTTCTTGAAAATGATCTCATCGTGAGTTTCTTGGCACACTCACACTGTTGTATTTGACTCAAATAAAACTAAACATGATTGACATAACAGTTCAATGATTGTTTTTTCTTCTTCAGCATATGGAAAAGAGGTGTCAAGAGAAAATTATGTACTAACGATATAACCGCCTTTCTCATCAGAAAGGTTTCTTTACCAAATTTACCATTATTGAATATCAATACTCGGAATAATACAAACATCATCAAGACTAATCCTAGCTAGCAAGAGTATAACTCTGTCAAACCTATAAGCGTTTGTGTAAGTAGATTGTAGAATTTATTTTATCATAGTCATAGTCATCGTAGTCTTTTATGTCTTTTATGTCTTGCTCGATAATTCATGGAAGCCTTACTGTGAGAATAAATTTAAAATACAAATAAACTTTGCATCACGGTACCAGTTTTTTTTCCATAGACATCAATGCAAATGCTTTGTGAAATAAATATACTTTCTATCCTACATCAGCATGCATGTCGCACACTGTCATAAAGAACAATGTTAATTTGGCAAATACTAAACCAGGTACTCCATTGCATGTAATAGATATAACTCTACCAGAACTAGAGAAATGTAAAATTTTCTAGCCACAACAGACACATTTTCAGACACATGTACCACATGTTAAAGAAGATACAAATACAAAACATGATCTAGATATGAATTAACATAATATCATGTTGCCAGGAGGCTTAATTGTTTTTAAAAAAAACTAACAGAAAGTACAACTCCAAAATAATCACAGCTATTGATGTTTATTTCTGAATAAAAGGTCCCTCACACCTTTAAGCTCCGAACACGTAGGGCTGTACACTTATTACCGTTATATCTTTTGCAGTGTTACTTTAATCGCAGTTCTCAGTGTCGTCTGCTACACCATCTTTTTAAACCTAACAGAAAGTACAACCCTAACATAATCACAGCTAGTGGTGTTTATTTCTGAATACAAGGTCCCCATGTTTAAGCTCCGCACATGTGAGGTTGTTCAATTATTACCATTATATACCTTCTGCTGTGTTACGTGATGTCGCAGTTCTCAATGTCGTCTGCTACACTTAGCATGGCAAGTTTGGATGATAACACTTCAACCACAATATGATGATCAACTTTTGCTCAGAACAAATTTCATGATATGGAACATATGTACACCGTTTGAAGCTACATAAACCTCCAAAAGAGGTATTTTTAATTCATAGTCTAACTAAATACTTTGAAGACCCAGCCAGTTCTGAGCTAAACAACAGTATAAACTCGCCGATTTGTATCATTCGGAGTTTCTTGCTCTTCTCCTCTTGCATTTTCCTCGTTCTAAGAATTACCCAAATCACCATTAAGGTACCAATTAAATTAAAAACATCTGTTCATATTGCTCGATAGTAAATAGTGATCATACATCTTTAGTAATTAAAATAAAAATATCGGATCACATTTGTTGATAGTAAATAGTGATCATACCTCCTTTCCAGTTAAATTAAAAATATCGGATCACATTGATCGATAGTAAATAGTGATCATACATCTTTTTTAGTTAAAATAAAAATATCGGATCACATTTGTCGATAGTAAATAGTGATCATACATCCTTTCCAGTTAAATTAAAAATATCGGAACATATTGCTCGATAGTAAATAGTGATCATACATCCTTTCAAGTTAAATTAAACTATCGGATCACATTGCTCGATAGTAAATAGTGATCATCCTAAATAGTGATCATACTAAATGGTGATCATACATCTGCTGCTGTTACTATTTTAAGTACATATATTTTCACATTATTATCATAACGATATGTGTCTGGATAATTATATGGACTTAGAACACTTGTTGAAATGAGACCGAACAAAGCGTTGTTCTGTTGGATTATGGTGTATACGATGATATAATTGACTGAAGAAAAATTTGATTAGGCTCTAAACATTACACGTTCTTCGTTCACTAAGTGAAGTCATACATAACGGTGTATAAGCCGTAAATAATACGAGTCTGGTGGGGGAAAAGCTTGTCTTTAAAAATATAAAAATGAAGAATGTACAATATCACTCAAATGGAAACTTAAGCCATGAAAAGAAATATAAAATTGAAATGTTTTGGGCCTATATGAGAGAAAATCATAACAGTTGAAAATTATGTGGATGTCGGTCCTCATACACTTTGGAACCTTTAGAACATCGGAAGACTTGGACAGGCACATGGCATTTACTGTATTTTTCATTTTTAAACTGAGCACGCGGGAGTCTTCCATATACAACAATTGATAGTTATTAATAGAGAATCGAGTTGTTCCTAGAGGTAGCAATAATGAGAGTCAGCTTCTGAGCGTTATCTACTGTTACATAATAAAGACTGAATTATGTTATATTTTAAAAATAACCTTCTTCGATGAGATAAAATGTATGGTATATATTGATTCTTGTTACCGACATGTCACCTAAGTTGAGTTGCACTCAGGAACATTTTGCATATTAGAACTGTATTTGTAATGTGAAACATTTTTAGCTGGAATTATAATCGAGAGATAGATGGCCTTTATCTACTTGTCATTACTACACAATATTTGCTACCATAAATTAAATGCAAATTTATGTTTGAAAGATATTGTAGTAAAATAATCACTCTCTGCCTACTCGATGTCTATCTCTTATCTCTGATTCTATACATGTATCTCTATTTTCTTTCTTTCTTTATCTCTCTCTCTCTCTCTCTCTCTCTCTCTCTCTCTCTCGCACACACACACACACACACACACACATATGCTTTCCTGCATTATACTATTCATATGTGTACATGACTAAGCAAAGTATGATAACACTGGGTGAACGCTAAACGTGTTAAGAAGGTACAGACTTATAGATAGCAGAGACGGGGAGGGGACATAAATAGAATACACGAATAAGTGTCGTACAGATAATACTGATAGGTGCATATACATTGCAAGAAATTATTACAGATACATTATAAATTATGCTATAATACAGTGAAGATTAACCTTGAGTTTGCGGTACAATCATTGCTGGCAAAGTTAGATGAATCAAATTTAGATACAGTTGCCTGCGTTTTGTGTGTTTGTTTGTTTGTTTTTTTTTTGTTTTTTTTTTTGTTTCTATAAACAATAATGAGACTCACTGTATGATGCCTGTCAGGAGATTAAACTATCTTATCCTTTGCAAATTCACATCTTGACTCAACTAATACGAGTCCATCATTGTTTTGTGCTATTTTTGTAATTAGGATGCTTGTTTAGTTATATGGTTGATTTTAACTGCACTTTTTACATGTTATTGATTATATCGAGGAAATGGGAACTAAGTGCCTTTCGGAAAAACTCACAGAGGTAGCCATGTAAGCGATATAACCGTCGACGTTTGGATTTCGAGTCCGACATTATATCAAATCTCCTTCAACGAATCCCCAGATGAAACTTGCGCATAAAGAACATACATTGTTCTAGTTCTTAATTTATGCCAAAATATGTATATGCATTACTAATGGAAGATTTACAGTGGTAAGACATTCTGGTCTTATAGACTGTCAGTCGCTATTTAATAAATTAGCGAAGACGTAAAGTAAGTATTATTGACCTTTCGCCTGATTGAAGTTGTACTTACTGCACTATTTCTTAATAGATCAATCCATGCAAAATAGAGCTTTTTATCGTTGGAATTATAATCGGAAAGTAGCTGAATTATTTGATTATTCCCGCAGCCTAGTCATCCGTTATAAAATATAACGAAATGTTTAACACATCTGACATTAAATTTATTAGTCTGTATGTATGTCTCTCTTTCTCTCTCTCTCTCTCTCTCTCTCTCTCTCTCTCTCTCTCTCTCTCTCTCTCTCTCTCTCTCTCTCTCTCTCCGTAGTTACCAGATTTACTGTTCCTTTAATTTGATCGCACAACTTCGCTTACGGGAAAACTCTCTTCTTTACGCATGCATTAAATGCAAATTGCCATGTTGGATAACGAAAGACCGACAGACAGACAGAATGATACTTTTAACATGACATGTTTTAAAGATTAGTTTCTTTTCATTAACGATAACGAATGTGTGTGAATATCTCTGAGAGAGAGAGAGAGAGAGAGAGAGAGAGAGAGAGAGAGAGAGAGAGAGAGAGAGAGAGAGAGAGAGAGAGGAATGATTGACATATACAATGATAATTTTATTTTGATTTATTTGAAACTTTGTTTAGCATAACAAACATGATGTAATAATGAAATAACAGGTAAAGGCAACTTGTCAGCTAAACATCCCAGCAAAACCACAAAACACGAATCCTATTGCACATACAGTTCTATAACAAAATTAGGTGCCTTAGTGCAATTGAAATCAGATATCATGTCGGAAACAAAAATCAATATAGCAGAAGTTTTAGCTGATATAAGAAGGGGATTTTCAAAACATAACGCAACGCAGTCATCATTACGAAGCGGTTTATAAGAAACAAATTACCTTTAATATTTGTTTATGCTATAATCGTTGTTGTGAAAACGCAGGCTGGTATTTCCACACGTAATTTACCCAAGTTTACCAGTAACGATTTGTCCTGCTACATCACGGTTCGTCCCAACTATGGTATGACCTAACCTACAAGATGTTTAGAGCTTTTCAACATATTATTACGATAAGTATTATTCTTAATGTGGCTGTAATGATTACTAGCATCGCATATGGACCTGTGAATACCTGTGTGAAGCTTATTCGTGTATTTGTTTCGTGCTCTCTCTCTCTCTCTATCTCTCTCTCTCTCTCTCTCTCTCTCTCTCTCTCTCTCTCTCTCTCTCTCTCTCTCTCTCTCATATATTTCTGTACTTAGCTAACAAGTTTACTGTTCACTTCACTTTTCGCACAACTTTGCCTGCACCACATATCTCGTGTTTACCTATTAATATTACAATGCAGGAACACTCTTCATTGTGTGTCGATATGTTGGAGAGAGACGGAGAGAAAGACAGATAGAATGAGAATTTTAATAGGATATGTTTTAGCCGCTTGTCTCTATTATATTTATGGTAATAAACATGCTTTGGTAAGGTAATGGCAGATAAAATCTAATTTCCGATTATAATTACAGCTAAAGATATACACATTTTATAGACAGTTCTAATTTGAAATATTTCACTCAGCGCAACGTAAACGTCGATCAGGTGACATGTCAGTAACGGAATAATATTTAGCTTTATTTTTGTTTTAGTGAAGAATATGAAAAGAACAAAAACATAATTAATTAGTCACTATTTAACTGTTGATAGGATCAAGAAACTGTCTCATTATTATTTGCATTATAATTATTATGGAGAAAGAGTTTCTTGTTTGTTTCTAAATTTGTTTGCATTATAATCAAAATTAGTGACCTACATTAGCCTGCAATGATTTTCCTGATACTTCTGGGTTGATAATGAATCTTTATGACCTAAATTGTAAATACTTTGGAGAGAGAGAGAGAGAGAGAGAGAGAGAGAGAGAGAGAGAGAGAGAGAGAGAGAGAACGAAACAAATACACTAATAAGCATCACACAGGTGACATGTCAGTAACGGAATAATATTTAGCTTTATTTTTGGTTCAGTGAAGAAAATGAAAAGAACATAAACATAATTAATTAGTCATAATATAACTGTTGATAGAATATCATTATTGTATGCATTATAATTATTATGGAGCAAGAGTTTTTTGTTTTTTTCTTCTAAATTTGTTTGAATTATAATCAAATTTAGTGACCTACCTTAGCCTACAATGATTTTCCTGATACTTCAGGGTTGATAATGAATCTTTATGACCTAAATTGTAAATACTTTGGAGCTGTTCAAACTATGATTAAGAAATTTGATTTTCTGTGTGTGTCTGTAATGAATATTTGCAACACACATGTACTTATTATACGTATGACGCCAATCCCAGTATTTTAGTTATGCCCCTCCCCACCCCACTTTCTCTCTGTGCAATATTTATTTCTATTGGAACTTATCAAGTTCACTGTTTTTTGTGTGTAATTTTAACGCACACTGTTTCTTACGCTAAATGTCTCATCTTTTCATACGAATATTACTATAGAGGAACGGAGTTCAATGCTCATGGAAATATTGGAGAGAGAGAGAGAGAGAGAGAGAGAGAGAGAGAGAGAGAGAGAGAGAGAGAGAGAGAGAGAGATAGAGAGAGAGATGTCAGGGTGACGTTGACCTAGGCGATTAATGTAGATGCAACTGTCCGTGTCAAAGTACAGGACGCGATCTCCTAACAGTTCGAACACTTCGTACAATTTTAAGCGAGCATGGGCTGTCACGTAAGCCGCAATGATGACATTTCCAAATTTGTCGGCTTCTACAAAGTCTAGTTCTTCTTCGTAACTGACTAAGATCAAGTCCTCACGAATGAGCATGGGGAGAGCTTAACTGTTACACACTGATGTAGTAGATAAGGTAAAGATACGTGTATCTGATCTCTTTTTAACAATCATGTGTAATTCAAGTAATTCAGACCTAGGTACGAGACAGGTGTGCACAATATAGCTTGTGGTGGTAACTTTGATATTAGTCGTGAGTTAAAAATAATAAAACAATATATGGATGTAATTGGAACTCAATGCTGGTAGAATGCGAGATTAAAAACTGACTTCTATTTGAAGAATTCAAACAGCACGTTCATTCAGTCTATAGTCCTTGAACATATTATATATCTTCATTACTGACCAAGTCATTTTTAATTTTAAATCAACAAACACAAAAAAAATTTGCATGATAAATTTACTTACAAAAATCCTAATCAAACAAACAAACAAACATAAAGTCTAAACCACCACTCCGGTGGCCTAGTGGCTAGATCGTCCGCCGAGAAAGCATTAAGAGGTTAGTGTTAGGACTGGACGGCCTGGTGTCAGGATAATGTGACTGGGTGGGACATGTCTGCAGCATGATGCCCAGTGTTAGACATCACTATAAACTGCATCACTGAAGATATCGTGACTGAAACATTTCATACAAACAAACAAACATAATCTCTAAACGAAAATTTTAAAATCATTGTTAAACATTGTTAAAACGTGATGTCTTGATCCATTTGCTTAAATAATATTTTTGAAAAATCCATAACCAACATCAATGTTTATTTTAATGGTCAGTAAAGTATTTCAATTTTATTGGTTTTTTTATAGTCTATCTCTATATGTTTATTTCTGCTTCTTGCCACATAATTTTGAATTGCCCTTTGCTTAGGAGTTATTTTCGTTAAAAAAACAACAACATTTTAAATGCAAGATGACCTTTTTCAGCTGAATAGTTATGTTATTGTATAGTAGTATTTCAAATTCAGTACTTTAGATATGATTCCCTTTCAAGAAGACAAAAATATATTTCAAGGTACATGTTAAAATGTTGTTCATGCATTGTTATATCCCATCACAGTATTGTATTGTTTTGTAATGTATTTAAGGAAGTGCATCTCCTTCTAAAAAAAAATGTCCAGTATAAATATTCTGATAAAGAGAAACATCAATATCACATTCTATTGATGAAACAATGAATTTCTCCAACTTGAAGGTGGATTAAGCAAAGCAAGGACGAGTTTCTTTGTCAATCTCTGATCTGGTTTACCAACTTTAATAGGGGCCCCGGTTGCTCCTAGCGATCACTGTCATCTCACTTTTGTCAACGTCGTTTGAAGTCCCGCGCTTGTCCAATAGTAGATTTTCGTAGGTCTATGTTTATCGGGTTCTTCCTCAACCAGTTATATTAGCCACCATCTATATATAGCCTATATTGCGTTGATAAAAGGCGATAAGCCACAAGCAAGAAGAAGAAACGTGAATAATTATGTTTAAATTGTGTTCACATTTATACACATTTTAGTTACATGCATACATCATTCATTTCCAAGTTCTATGATATACATCACACATTTGTATTACTGGTGTATTAAATAACGTAGTAGAAAGTCGGAATGTAAACGTGAGGAATAACATTCTTAAATTAATACTGTACTCTTCTCTTGCATAAGAAGTTTATTTCAAAGCTGAAGTTAAGTGTTTGAAACGTATTGCGACATTTCATAACAAACTCTTTCTCTCTTTGCACACACACACACACACACACACACACACACACACACACACATACATACATACATACATACATACATACATACATACATACATACATACATACATACATACATACATACATACATACATACATACATACATACATATACGCAATGTACAACTGTTGAGAAAAGGGCCAGAAGTTTAAAAAAATGTCGAATCCACAACAACACCGGTGAATAATGTGTTACGATGTAATTATTTAATACAGTCTATTACAAAGCAGTGATACTAGGCAATTTGATGCAGGCAAACAGCTATCGACAAATTAAAAAGTCAAAGAATCATTTAATTAAATCTTTAAATTTGGTTTAAAACTCCAATTGCCAAAAAGATTATATATGCATATTTATTCTAAAATATGTCAGGACTACAGATAAAGTATATTTAATTTTACATGTACATATTAGTTTAAAATGCATGCATGTACATTTTTTAAATATTTCACCTCGAGTTACCGACTGTGGCTCATTATCGATTACATACTCCTGACATGTCAGCAGGAAAATGTTTTAACAGTCTGTTAGCAATTCTAACAGCTTTCATATGAGAAATGTACCCGTTTTATTTATAAATTAGTGTGAACTAACTTGCCGAGGTTGTTTTTTTTTGACACAAAAACATCACGAAATAAAAGGGGATCAGTTTCACCGCATATATCGAAATGGACACCAGCAAATATGTTTCTATGATGAAATTTTATCCGCATGGTCGTAATGGAGACAACAATATTATTTATACTAATACGACTACTCTTACTACTACTACTACTACTACTACTACTACTACTAATAATAATAATAATAATAATAATAATAATAATAATAATAATAATAATAATGTTAATAATAATAATATTTATAATAATAATAACAATACCTATAATATAGGTAGTATAATTATAATAATAAAAATAATAATAATTATAATAATAATAATAAAAATTATAATTATTATTAAATTATTATTAATGACGAGCATTATTGTATTATTGTTGTTGTTGTTGTTGTTATTGTGATTGTTCATACACAGTGTTACGTGCTTAGGCTCGAATAATCAGTAACATAGGAACAGTGAAAATAACAAGCTTGTAAAACTTAATAAACAATTTATTGAGTACAAATATATTTCAGAAAAGAAAAATAAACTTACGGTTTTAAGAATCAATTCCAAAATTAATCCAAAAATAATTTAAAATATTATCCACTAGAGAAATTGCAAATGTCCTGGTAATAAAATGTCCAAATAGTTCCAAGTTCGAATTCCAGCGAAGTATCCAATATGGAAGACGATGTTACTTGATGAAGTCAATTCTTGTTAATAAAAATCTCTATGAGCACAATTCTTTTCCAGATAAATGATAAAATAATTCCTCTCGATCCAAACGAATTGACACAATTTCCAGTTTAAGGTAATTTATAATAACTCAAAAAGACACAACTTAATATTCTGACAGCCCAATTTTCTACTGAATAGCTCGCTCCCAAAAACATAGTTTATATAACTGTTTTTTTACGTAAACAAGGGGTCACGTGATCTTCTAGAAGATATCAGAACAAATTTACGTTCAAAAACTCACGTTCCGAGCGTATGATCCAACTAAAATAGAAAGATGTTTATCTAAAACTCCACAGTGTCCATGGAACCAGCCAATCATTTTAAAAGCTTGTTTACAACTCTGAAACCAGATCAGAAATGAGGTCAACACCCGGTGTTTACTCTGTAAAAGTACAGGTCACCCCCCATTGTCCAATGAACTAATCTTAAAACTTATTATGCCAAATTTAAATCTAACAAACAAACAAAAATAAAAATAAATGTAAATGTAAATGACTTATATCAAATATACGTAACACCTTCCCACACAAAATAAAAAGAAAGGTTTATACGGAAAGTTTTATCTGGTTCTGGAAGAGGCATGCTTGGTGAACTCCAATCACATTTACTGAACTCGATAAAATCATTCTCCAGCAAATATTGAATTTCTTTTTTTATGTATTCCTGTTTGAGTGGATTCATCTTGTATGGATGTTGTTTGACAGGTTTGGAATTTACAATTTCAACGTCATTAAAAATTTTGTTTGACCTTCTAGGAACATCTGGAAATAAGTGCTCATATTAAAATAATAACTGTTTCAGTTCATTTCTTTCTTTCACTTCTAAATGTGAAAGTTTCTGGTCTAGATCTTTCATAATTTCTGAATTACAAAGATTCGTCATTCCAATATCAATAGAATCTGATGATATTCCTTCACTGAGTATGATAGGTACGACTAAATTAATTACAGGTTTAACATGGCTATCTCTTTCAATATACTCTTTTAGCATGTTTATATGGCAGAGTTGTTTTTGTTTGCGCCTCCCAGGAGTATTTATGACGTAATTTAAGTCATTAATCTTCCTGTCATCTGTGTAGGGACCATAATATTTGGCCTGAAGAGGATTTTGTGGCATTGGTAAGAGAGCCAGGACTCTATCACCAGGCTGAAAACTCCTTTTCTTCGATTTTTTTTATCATATCTTGATTTCATTTTAGATTGAGCAGAGTGCAGATTTGCTCTTGCCACCTCACCAGCCTTTGACAACTTGTATCTAAAATCGGAAACATAATCAAGAAGATTGATCTCAGTATCTTCATTAGAGAGAAGTTTCTCGTTCAATAACTTCAATGGTCCACGCACAGTGTGTCCAAAATCCAGTTCAAAGGGACTGAACCCTAAAGATTCTTGAACTGATTCTCTAACAGCAAACAATAGTAAATGAATGCCTTCATCACAATCTTTATTCGTATCAAAACAATATGATCGGATCATATTTTTCAAAGACTGATGGAATCTTTCTAATGCCCCTTGGCTCTCAGGGTGATAGGCAGAAGATTTGAATTGCTGATTGCCCGATTCATACATAACTTGTTGGAAAATTCCAGACATGAAGTTTGAACCTTGATCAGACTGAACAGATTTGGGAAGGCCATCCTGAGTAAAAAAAAAACATTATCAAAGCTTTTACTATTGTTTTAGATTTTATATTCCTCAACGTAATTGTCTCTGGAAACCTTGTTGACGCACACATAATGGTCAACAGGTATTGGTTACCTGACTTGGTCTTGGGTAAGGGACCTACACAATCTACCATAATTCTACTGAATGGTTTGTCAAAGGCATGAATAGGTTGCCGATCAGCCTTAGGTGTCTTCTGATTGGGTTTTCCTAAAATTTGACAAGTATGACAAGATCAACAGTATTTGGCAACATCACTTTTGATTTTTGGCCAATAAAAGTGAGTCAAGATCTTGTGATAAGTTTTATTAATCTCTAAATGACCAGCCAAAGGAGTTTCATGGGCCAGATTAAGTATTTCCTGTTTGTAAGGTTTTGGAACTACTGTTTGATAGTTCACCGACCACTCATCACCAGCAGGTACCTCGGGAGGTCTCCATTTTCTCATAAGAACTTCATTTTTAATGAAATAACAGACAGGAACTTCAGTGGCTTCAGTCTCACTTATGGCCCTTTGAAACAAACAGGAGATATCAGGATCTTTTTCCTGTTCGACGACAAGTGACTGTCGTTTATCACCCTGATTAGAATAAAGAGAATGAGTTGTTAAAAGAGGATCACTATGATCAATACCTTCTGATTGATCCAAACAAGGAGTAAAAGTGACCTCATCAAAAGCCTGATCTAGACAGCTAAAGGAATACTGGCCACTTCAACATCAGTCTCAAGAACTTTCTTTGCCATAGCTCTGGTAACTGCACAAACTTGATATATATCAGGGAATTCTTTTTCAATTGGATCAACTTTCTGATCCATAACAAGCTAATCAGTTAAAATTGGATTAACCACAACCTTGTCTCGAGCTAAGACGTTGCCTAGCAATAAATGAATGCCCTCAACCGGTAAATAATACGGATACTAAGTCTGATGACAAATTTACACAATGGAGAGGAACATTAACAAAGCTGCACTCTACTCCCTGAATAAGAACACTTTCATTAGAAGAAGACTTCTCAGAAAAAGGCAAAGTACCTGACAATAAAAGACTCTGAGAAGCTCCTGTGTCCCTTAAAATTTTAATAGGGGTGGGATTGGCTAAATCACACAAGAGTGATATAGAACCCTTCGATATGAATGGTTGATAATTCTCTATAATAAAATCAGACTGGGATTTATTAGAACCAACAAATGTATTGCTTTCAATACATGACCGTGACCTTGACCTCTTAGAAATAAGAGCATTCCGAACAGGTCTGTCTTGATTCTGATGCTTATTTTTCAATTTGTAGCAATCAGAAATAACGTGTTCTTTTTCTTGCAATATGTACACGTCGAAGAGACAAGGATCTAGAATCAAGCTTCTCTGAAGTTTGGTTTTTGAAAGTTGTGCTAGTTTGAGTTTTAAAAGGGCTGGTATTAGGATGAAATACTTCACTGCCAGAAGACTGTTGAGTAGAAGTCTTGTTAACAAAAGTAACTTTATGTGTCAAACAATATTCGTCAGCAGCTCGAGCAGCATTCTCCAAGGTTTCAATCCTATGCTCATCAAAATAAGTTTTAGCGTCACTATGGACACAGTTTTCTTTTTAACTCTTCAATTAATATCATTTGCTTGAGATTTTGATAATCTTGTTCGACTTTCTTTTTTCACTTGCCAGCTCTAATTCTTTCATTCTACATTGATATTCGCTTTCCTCATTCTCTCTCTCTCTCTCTCTCTCTCTCTCTCTCTCTCTCTCTCTCTCTCTCTCTCTCTCTCTCTCTCTCTTCTCTCTCTCTCTCTCTCTCTCTCTCTCTCTCTCTCTCTCTCTCTTTCTCTCTCTCTCTCTCTCTCTCTCTCTCTCTCTCTCTCTCTCTCTCTCTTTATCAATTTGTTTTTCTTGTAACCTAATGTGAATCTGCTCTTTTTCATATTGTCTTTCTTTCTCCTTTTTGCCATATTGTCTTTCTTTCTCCCTTTCCTGTCTCTCTCTGACCCCCTTGCATGACATTCCAGCTTCTTGAACTCTAATTCCATCTTGAATTTTAATTCTAATTCCTTTAGTTTAATGGCAGAGTCTGATGTAGACTTACTGACCGAAATCAAAGCACTTTTTTCCAAAACATTCTTTTCTACCAAATATTGGACCAAATTCTTTTTGATATCTTTTTTCGCTAAAGAAGCCTTGACTTCAGAAAGATCATATTTTCTGGCAAGTTTAATCAAATTATCTTTTCTGGAAAGATCTAATTGCTTCTGAGTAGGATTAGAAAGAAATATTTCTACTTTAGATGTCATTTTAATACACGCCTGTCAATCTCACTAAAGATTTTAATAAATTTAAAAAACTAGAGGAATTCAAATTTAAAACAAACGTTTTCTGAAAAAATTTCTAGCCAAATTCCAATCGATCTCAATTTTGGACGAGCTCCCAATTTCTTTGTTACGTGATTAGGCTCGAATGAACAGTAACAAAGCTTTATTGACATGTTGGTTTGATTTTATCGTTATCTATTGGATAATCGTTCATAAGGGTGTTGCCCTATTCGAGTAAAAAGATAAAATATGAAATTAATGGGTGGAAGAATCAGAGACATGAGAATAAATATAAATTAGAACCACACGAGCCCCTGCAATTTAATATGTTATGCAAACAGAGTGAAATGAGACACATTCTTAGAAATACAATTACATAATTTATATTTAGAAATACGCTATTAGCCGTTCTGATTGTACCGATAAGACAAATTGCATAATGAAATGAAAAATATACCTCAATTGCCCAGGATGCCTGCATAACCTGTCAGCTTGACAATCGTTTCAAATTCAACGTTAGTGACAAGTTAAAGTCGACGTATTCCATTTGTTTCTCTTTCCAAGCTCCTTATGGGTCATAAATCTTATTTTTCTTCAAATTGCCTCTTTGCCTCTGGTTACGTGTATATATATATATATATATATATATATATATATATATATATATATATATATATATATATATATATATATATATATATATATATATATATATAGCTATTTCAATTATTAAAATATACGATATTGAACACTATACCCTCTCTCGTCATGTCAGCTATAAAACGTAATTCAATACAAACTAAGTCTCATATGGGTGAGAAAATACCGAGCACAGACAATTAATGTATCTTCATAACAGCTATCAAGCATTCCTCACTGAACCACGACATGACACGACAAAGATTTCGATATCTGATTTTCACACTAGATTCACAGCTTAAATCATGTATGATCACTTTGTTCTTCAAAATATACTCTCTTATCGGCAAGGGCTGTTAATATATAGATATTTGTTACCTAATTGATCGTATAGCAGTTGAATATGTCAATTGAATATTTGTCAATGGTTCTGTCAAGATAATAGTGTAATGCAAAGTCAATATAAAATAGATCAACGCATTTAAATGTCAATACTTCAATATTCTGAAAAGAACCGGAAACTTACCGTTTAGCTTAAATAACGATTTAATAAAAATATTTACCTAAATTAACCACGGAGCAATCTATTAAACCAACAAACACTCAGCCTCCTAATTACGTATTAATACATTAGGATAAATTGTTTTAATGAGACAGTCACATAAATAAAGTCATCTCTTCCAAAACTATATAGCATTTGTTCATTCATCATATATTAGCTATCATCACGTGATCTTCTGCAGATGTTTTGTCCAAACCTGTATCGTTAGTAATTCTTCATTATGAGCCAGCAATGTTCATGTCAAAGCATTTATTCATGTCCAAGCAGTCCTTTTCAAATTACACACGGTATGTATTAAACTGCCGTGATTGTTAATTTGATAACCAGTTTATCATCTTTTACCAGCCTTTCCAACTCGCTGTGACGGATTGATCTCAGAAATCCATATCCTATATTTCTTTCCGTGCAAGGCTTCTGGAAGCTAAAATGGCTTGGATCAGCATCGAAACAGTCAACAAATTTATAGTTACTTAACTCTGAGTCAAATACATGCATTGTAAATTTTCCCCTGAATGGCCAATTCAGATTGTCATCCTCCAGGCTTCTGACAATTACGATATATACTGTCATACAAATTTCTCCTTCGACTTCTTCGCCATTTAAGAATACCTTCAATTTCATCTTCACACAATTAGGTGTGATGAAAGGATCGCTTATTAGTGCCAAATGCCTGTTTGTCATGGCCTGCCTCTTCTTTTCTGCAAAGTTACAGATTTCCATAATGTTACCGCCAATCCCGTGCACTCCATCTTGAACTTGATCTGCTATCATTGGCATTGGTAGAGCACGAGGAGAAAGAATTGTGAGGTGCTCAAACACAAAATACTCCAACACTCCGTCGCAAAAGCGGAGTCCTACATTTGGGTCGGATATTTTTTGAAGTTGTCTATGTAACAAGGTATCATCGATTTGCGTTGTAGCGTTTATAAATGGGCATGTTCTCTCGTGTTCACTCATGCGTTCCTTCGTTAATTTCACATTGCATCCCTTTTGTCTATACTTGCATAAAACAAGTCTCACTGTACCTTCGTTGTGAGTAGGTAATCGTAGCTTCTCTTCGGAAGACATACTATATAAAAAAATGGAAAGAGAACACAGTATAAGTGAAACGTGTCACGCACCACATCGTTTGACGTTGAATTAGAAATAAAATGATAAGACAAGAAAGACTGCTCACAAAATTGTTTTCCTTTAATACATTTTAAGATGTAAAATCAACATTCTGTTCGATACATTAATAACCGATGAAGGAAGTTTCAATTAAGAATATCTTTAACTGTTTTGTTATCAGTGTGGAATGGATATTGTCGTCTTCAAACCAACATCTTTATGTATATCTTCTAACATTTACAATCATTGCAAAAAACTGTCCGAATGTAAGTTACAACACAGTGATACAAGTTAGAGCTATACATACTGTCATTTCTAACGTAAACTAGAAAGACTGTTTTCGTACATAAATGTATTTATCCCTGACAAATTTGTTTGAGGATAATGACGTGCTTAGCGATCTAAGTAAAGCAAACACATTTTTCAATTGATTTCTTATATATTTGCCGTCTGGATGAAAGTATCATTTAAAGCGTATCTAAGTTACATATCCCCATTATCTCTCTCATTACGAACTGGATCATAGTATTATGTTTGTAACATAGACAATCAGTACGTCAGTACATGAGCAAGGGATTACAAAATGTATTGTATTTGATCTAAATAGAATAATTTAAAAACAACTCACCTGTCAAAAATATAGCCACAATGAGACTCCAAAGTTAAACTGTCACTGAGATATGGATCGATCGAATGGTTAGCACACTATGCGTTAAGTCTATCGCGCGGTCTGTATATATATATATATCATCGGTGCAACAAAGCCCCACCAATCAGAGCTTCTGAAACGATCATTGTACAAGGGGGAGTGGTTGTAGCATGATAAACATGAAATGCAAAATTGTCAGTCAAGATGAGACTGACACGTATTATCGAAGGCACTACCCAACATAGCTCGAATTGCTTTTCTTTAGCTGCACAAGTACATGATCCAATAAAAATGCATTTCTATACTTTTAATTTAATTCCGTTTTGATAGCTCTTTTGTGTAAACGTCCACGTTCATGGTCTGATCAGGTAAGACTGAAAATAGAAAAAACAAAAACTCTGAAGTATTGGTTAATACAGTTAAATGAAACCAAATGTGTTTCTGTTTAGAAAAGCCAGCAGCTTTACAATAGGAACTAATTGAGTAATAAAAAGCTATTTAAAATGATAAGAGTAAGGTCTTTGATATGTGATATGGCGTGTATCATAACGCTGAAATAAACGGATGTTTTCTTAATGCCATGAACTGATGCTAAAAATAGTACAGATGTATAAATTAGCAATACTTTTATTTACACAAATAGTGTACGTATAACTTACATGTACATGGACTTCTCATGTTTGCCATTTTAAACTGAACTGTCTTCTGTTTATGCAACTTAACCATTGTCAAAGTTTACTATCTTAGAAGATTCTAAGAGTTCCACTTTTGTGTCGTTATGGTGTAATTTATTTTGTATAAACTATAATAGAAGTCCCACCCCGGCTCGCTTTTGAAAGCAAGTTAAATTAGTGAACTATAGATGTAAAGTTCAGAGCTCACAGTCATCAATGCCGACGGTTAGAATGTTAAATGTGCAAAACGGTTGAAATTCAATGAATAACAGTTCAATAACAATTCAATAATCAGATTTTTCAAATTTCCAATTACACCCCATCCACTCGATTCTTTTATTGCCTATTACATCACTTGATTAGCAGTGTAAAAATTTGATTTCCACCTGTCCTTGTATTCTACTCATCTTGGTATTCTTATCTATACTTGTTCTCTCAATTCCTTCTCATCTTCTTATCCGACTTTCTACAAATTCCTTCTTCTCCTCCTCGAAGTCTTCAAACACCTTTTCATCCTCCTTCAGACACCTTTTCCTCCTCCTCCACCTTCTCTCCACCGACTAGACTTCCGTCATCTTCGACGGTTTCAGCTAGTCTCACTTACGTATTGAACTCTTAAAAACTCGGGATTCAATCGTACCCAGTGTTCTCTGTCCCCTTAAATGCTTTCTGTGGAAACACAAGGACGGTTCAAACTTTTCCATTAGCTCTCTCATCTCACACTACACGCAGTATATCACCAGATAACGGCTATTACGATGCTACTGTCGCATTCATTCACATCGAGATACCCATACGTTCTTGTATGATAAAACAATCGTCATAATACAGCACAGTATCAAATACGTCTTGTATACACATTAATAAATTATGTCAAGACATATTCTTAATCATATAATATTATATAATTTCACAATAATCAGACATTCCTAATCATATTATATTATACAATTTCACAATAATCAGACACATTCCTTTACTTTACTCCCAAAACAAATTACACAAATATTCATATACCCATGATATATTCATATGTCCATAGTAACTAATCTTACATACATCAACCTATCTAAATTCACAAATCCAGCATGTGTAAATTATAACAACACGCATTAATAAATGCACTAGTTTACAAAGCAACATAATAGCGAAGTATAAAGTTAATTCTGACTACAAGATAACATTATACATAATTCTCTACGTTAAGCTCATTTCTCACACACTACAATATATGATTGTATGACCTCTTTGTTTTCAGAGTATTGAAACATGCAAACATTCTATATGATTTCTTTACCTAGAAAGTCTAGAATGGATACACGAATATTAGTGTAAATACACATAGTAAATATAACAAACACTTGTAAATGAAATGACACCATTAGAACATATAATCTTTAATCCTTGCTTATGTCGTTTGAATAACAAAGTGATGACATGTACAAAAAAGTCACAAGTTGTCAATGATAATGAAACTTTATATCCTTTATTGTTCCCCGTCAAAATGTCCATGTTGCCTCACACAATGTAATTTTTTATTTAACAAAAATAACCAGAATAAGTTAAAGTACATCTTACCAATATATTGAGGTTAGTTAGCAAAACAGTTGAGCTTAATGCATGACAGACACGCTCGTGGTCAAATTAGTATGTCTCTATACCAATGAAAAGAGGACGCAGTGTGGTTAGAAATTTAAAATTCTTAACATTTTTAGAAGGTTTCCTTCAAGGCCTGTTCAAAGTGTATGTACTTAATAAGCTTGGAGAATGATTATTGTATCTGCAAATACGATCTCAAACGTGTAATCGAGAAAAATCGCAACAACCCTGACAAGTTTTAATTTTGTTTTGAAACTAGCTGAAACAAATAAAACGTATCAAAAGTTGCCTATTGTACATGGAAAAGTGCATAATGTCTTCAAGAGATTTATGTCACATACCATTTTTATAATATAGTTTTCATTTGTGTCATTTTTATTAATGATAATATTCTTATTGGTGGTGATCTCAAATTATACAATTCAATTTAAATGTAAGGCCGTATCTCATGTATATAGTAATATACAATACGTTGTAATATTTATATTCATAAACAATTGTGGAATTGCCAAGTTAACGTCAACAGCCTATTTTCAGTCTAAATAGGTCATGAGTGTCGAATGCAAGTCAATTTCACATCGCGTGATCTAGGAATTACATTTGTTTTGCAAAACGTAAATGTCCTAGCTGCTGATTGGTTATATAAGAAAGTAAAGTGTTGACTGTTAAGATTTTAGCAATATCAAATCAATTAAATACGTGGAATTATATTATATGATTCAGATTTGTTATCTGCTGTACATAAAGTGATTATATAAAGCAATCGGAAATTCTGCCTTCCTTCTTCAGTTATATTTCAGTCTTGTGAGAGTAAGAGAGGAAATTTATTATTCGTGTATTTATTTATTTATTATGTATTTATTTATTGATCGTTGAAATTGCAGAGCTGAAACGTTCATTCTAAAAGGAGAATAGCTTGCTGGATTATTGTGAACAATTCAATGGCATTTATATTTATTAATTCCCTTGGATTAAGGCGGAACATTCGAGATTACTTATGACATTCACCTTTCAATGGATTTATCTTGAAGTAAAACTATATGGATACTAGAAAAGTGTTTCTCCTGTGGTGCACATTGGGATTTTCTTCCTGAATTCTTTTGGAGCTTTCCCGGGTTACTTTGAAAAAGTACATTTACGAAATTGCAGAAATTCATAAAACACTGTTCGTTAGTTTTACTTCTTTCACTTTCTTTGACTGTTTATGTTAGGGAATTAAATCTATATTTTGGACTTTAGAATCCTTGTCGGGTTTTACCTTTCCTTGTTACGTAGTTTATTTAGGTCCCTCGGACGTAACAACTGTTCTTGCTCGTTTTAACGAAAATGACACGTTGCAGACAAAATAATGTACAATATAATTGTTCATTTAAGATCATACGGCTACAAGATGTGAATTATAACTAATCGGTTGTTGTATGCGCTATCTTTTCAGATCAGTCATGAACTGCGACACCGACCATTCCATTTTTAGTCGGAAATTCTACTAGAATTCAGCTCTCTGTTACGCTGTTTGAAAATCACATCTTATGCTATAGAAATGAAAAGCGAATCTCATTTTCCATGTGTATTGCTAACGTTTGTATATGACACGAATCAGTTATTAAGAGTAAAATTGCTTTGAAGAATATGATTTCTTCCTTTCATCGTACCATTCATTACAAGTTCTGAGGCAGAACGTCACGCCCAAGCCAGACCATATGTGGTATGTCCTTGGGAAAGAAACTTAAGTCTAGTTATGTTGGCTTATTATATAGTTCAAAGTGGCGTGACAGACAAAACTACGAAAGAATCTCAGCAACCAGCCAGCAAAACAAGCACAAAATTGTATACATACTTCCTCACATATGCATGAACGCGGAATACTACTGGATAAAATTCAATTTTCTGGGTTTTTTTTTTTACTTGCAGTTACCTTAATGTTATCATATACTCGATTTGAACGTGCTCTAATAGATTTATCATTTGATGTTCCATATTCTTCTTGACATCTAATTTGGATCTATGTAATTATCGAAATTTCAAATAGCAGAATATATGCAAGTGATAGTTTTAACATTCTTAAATGCATGAATGTTTCTTTCTCAAGCTATTCAGAGATCAAATGTGAAAATCAACGTGTGTTTTCATACTTTCATTTGTACTTATTGCTCTATATAGAACATTTTCTCTATTTACGACTGCTTTGTGTACATCGGCCTTTGGAATCCCCATTTCTATAAATACACAAGTATGTGACGAAGTGTACACTCTATACCTTTTGGGATCCATTATTCCAACATTCATAGTAAGTCGAGTTTTTAATGTACATAGGTCTAGTTATCAGTTTGTAGGCAAGATTTACACAAGGACCACTTAGCTCAGGTTCTTAATTTGCAATTGTATTAAAAAAATAGCAGAAAAGAAGAAAATTAGTTGTAATGACTGAGGTTTGCTTGTATTCAGTTTTATTATATTACTCATAACATGATTGCTTCTTTATCGGTGTAGGGTTTAACGACATTCTTCAGCACTAGATAGGCTATACATCGCGACCAGTATAAATAGTGGAGGAAGAACTCCGGAAACCCCCAGACAGAATCACATACCCAAGAGAAGCTACTGGCAAGCTTTCCCACATACCCATACTGGCCGAACCCGAGAATCGATGTCACACAGGCAGAGGTTAGATGGCAGTGATCCGTAGCGGTGAGCGCTTTAGACCACTCGGCCACTCGGGGCCCCTTTTATTTCTTGTAAAAGAGCAATAGTACACCATGAAAGAAGACACCTTGGCATTCCATAAGACAAAGCGTAATATCTGGGCATTTGAACATATTGTATTCCTGTCACTCGACTATTATTGCAGTTTATCAGATACCTTCAGCAATTTGTATCAAGTAATAATATGGATCAGAAAAATGACCTCTTATACAAAGGTATAAAACTCCTTGATAATCCGAATATTCTAATTGCTAATGCTCAAATTAGATATATGGAAATTCCATGCAAGACGTATAAACATTATTTAGTGAAATGGATAAAGGTTCACTGAAACAGATATAGAATCACAACTTTTACCAAACGTAGTTAAGTATTGAGCCATGGTGTCACGCGAGGACATAGTACAGGCGAATACGTAGTAAATGTAGCAGTTGCCTTGAAATAGTGTTACATTAACAGGATTAGATAAGGGCTTTTTGTAATATAAACGGAGGAAAGAAACATGAACCACTGGTTGTAGTAACTAAATGCATAAGGTCACTGTATATGTGAATTGGATTCCAAACATGAGAGCATTGAATAAGGATTAGTGATGATTAGTAATTAAATTTATCAAACGAATTTATTATCCAGCTCGCATGTTTATCCATTAAAGCTGGAACAAATGTATTGATTCAAACTGGACAAGAATCCGTGTGTCACCGAGATAGATGCACATATAAATTCGCTTCATTCAGATGTCACGGCATTGTTTCCTTTTCTACACGGCAGCAAGTCCAAGGAAGAAAGAATCTCCAAAGACTTTTCAAAACCTGCAAAACCGCTCACAAAATAAAAGAAAAGAAATTTTATTAAATAAATCAACATGTATGTCATTCATGATAACTTTACGTGACAAATGTACTCTTAGTAAAATGTGATATTTGTATGACCTCCATTAATAGATGATAAAGATATCCGTAATTGCTTATATGTCACTACATTATACTTTACTATAAAAGACTCAAAACTTATATTTAGTATGCCAAAGTTCTCCTTGATTTTTGTAACAACTTCAAATACAAAAAAATGGTTTCAATTTACCAGACCTGTGGTTTTCAAATTAATATCCAATACGGCAACATGGTATCCAATACTCATCTTGAAATGTGATCAACTATGTATCCTCAATGCTCGAGGCTTCTACATCTCTACCGTACGAAACACATTTGACGTACCATTCTGATTTCACTGTAACAATCGTATTGCCATAGGTATAGAAAATACAAAGGGATTAGTTCTGACATTGAAATAGTTTGCATATTTATCTATATACGATTTCCCTGTGGCATTTGTAATTAATAAGAAATATGAAATATTAATTAAAAAAGCAAAATTTCATTTAAATATATTTCAAGCCGGCACGTTTCATATTATTAGAAAAACCAATGAAACTTAAGACGTATATTTTACGAGATATCAGAACCTTAGAGGTCGATATTTACAAGAGAATAACCTTTAGGCTTTTATCGAAGACATAGTATTCATTGAATGTATGGAATTTGAAAAAGTATTATTATAATTATTATTATTATTATTATTATTATTATTATTATTATTATTATTATTATTATTATTATTATTAATTAATTAATTAATTAATTAATTAATTAAGTAAGTAAGTAAGTAAGTAAGTAACTAATTAATTGATTAATTAATTACACGAGAGTTTTCGTAGTGAGATTTGTCATATGAATTGTTCATAAGATTCCGATTATCTCATTCTTGTTATTTAAGTAAGCGACAAGATAACACCTTAAACAGATGTGTTAACCGTAATTTTGGTCGGTCTCATAACCTTATTATTAGAGTTGTAGGCTGATATGGTCGTGTTGATATAATCTTTATAATATCTTTGTGTCTTTGACTGTGTTTAATATATCTTCTCTTCCGTGTATGTTAACACAGACAGCGAGGAGGACCTCTAGAAACCACCAAAGTTCCTGGATTGTAAAATGCATAGGTAAATACGAGATAAGTGGTGCAAACAAAGTTGTGCGATCAAATAAAGTGAACAGCAAACTTGTTAACTAAGCACATAAATATAAATGAGAGAGAGAGAGAGAGAGAGAGAGAGAGAGAGAGAGAGAGAGAACAACGCAACAAATATACGAATAAGCATCACTCAGGTAATGATAGGTCCATCTGCGTTGCTAGTAATCATTACAGAAACATTCAGAATAATAATGTTCTTAATAATATCTTGAAAAGCTCTAAACACTGTTCAGGTTAGGTCATACTATAGTTGGGACGAACCGTGATGTAGCAGGACAAATCGTTAGTGGTAAACTTGGGTAAATCAAATGTAGAAATAAGAGCCTGCGTTTTCTCTACAACGATTATAGTGTAAACAAATATAACAGGTAGTTCGTTTCCTATCAGATAGACTGACTCCAGACCAGCATCAAGAAACTTACGCTCCTCTTCTGAAAATCATTGGCTCATTATTCCCTCTATGAAAACAACGTCATATGGACAAGGTTCTTTTGCATACCAGGGCCCAGCATCGTAGAATGAATTGCCCAGTGAAATTAGACACAAAGACACGCTGATCCCTTTCAAGAGTGCTCTTAAAACTCACCTTTATCGACTGCAAGAACAAACATAAAGACCTAATAATGTTTCATACCTTAAATAGTTTCAGCAACTGCTCTGTGTTCTTAGTTCATGGTGTTTGTTTTTGTTTTTTTTTTGTCATATCAAAATAGATGTTGTAAAGCGCTAAGAGCTTCTAAAGATTAGGCGCTATACAAAATCCTCTTTATTATTATTATTATTATTATTAGTAGTAGTAGTAGTAGTAGTAGTAGTAGTAGTAGTAGTAATAGTAGTAGTAGTACGTTGATACGTTACCTTATCTTTTGAAAATAGCCTTCTTCTCTGAACAAAAATATTGTGACATAATGATTATTGTTTCAGACATGATATCTGATTGAATTTGCATTAAGGCACCTCATTTTTATTAGAACTGTATCTTCGGTAGCAGTCGGGGTATTTTTTTTTTCGGTCGAGTTGCTTTTAGTTGTCATTTCAATATTACAGCATGTTTGTTATGCTAAATGAAGTTTGAAACAAATCGCATTAAAATTAACATTATATCGGCCAAACATACCCATCCCTCTCTCTCTCTCTCTCTCTCTCTCTCTCTCTCTCTCTCTCTCTCTCTCTCTCTCTCTCATTGAGACTAACCGTGATGTAGCAGGACAAATCGTTACTGGTAAACTTGAGTAAATAAATGTAGAAATAAGAGCCTTCATTGTCTCAGTAACTATTATAGTATAAACAAATATGAAAGGTAGTTTGTTTTCTATCATCTGCTAAGTAATGATGACTGCGTTACAGTATGGTCTGCAAATCCAATTCTTCTCTGAGCTAAAAATTCTGCTATATTTATTAGCGTTTCCGACATGACATCTGATAGAAATTGCACAAAGGCACATAATAAGCTGTGCTAAGAGTTCAGCGGCCAAGTTGCAATTACGTCTTCTTTCATTATTATAGCATGCTTGTTACGCTAAATAAAGTCTGAAACATATCACATTAAAATTATAATTATATCCGTCAATCATATCTCTCTCTCTCTCTCTCTCTCTCTCTCTCTCTCTCTCTCTCTCTCTCTCTCTCTCTCTCACACACACACACACACACACACACACACACCAAGATATTCATGCACGTTCAATATCGTGAATTAAAAGAATCTAATGTTTGAAACATGTCATATTACAAGTATCATTCTGTCTGTCTATCTGTCTAGCCATATGTAGGACGAGAAAAATTTCCCGTAAGCGACGTTGTGCGAAACAAATAGTGGAACAGTGAATGTGTTAACTACAGAGAGAGAGAGAGAGAGAGAGAGAGAGAGAGAGAGAGAGAGAGAGAGAGAGAGAGAGAGTCATCGGTACGTTATTCTACACATCGTATAAGATAGGTCATAATAGTTGAGTTATGAATAATAAAAATCACCTCTTGGTTACAATCTACTGTTACATAGTAATGACTTAATTATGTTATGTTTTAAAAATAACTATCTTCACTGTGCTGAAACGTTACTATATATTGATTCGTTTTACTGACATGTCACCAAAGTTGAGTTGCACTGAGTGACCTTTTGCATGTTAGAACTGTTGATGCAATGTGAAACGTTTTGGGCTGGAATTTTAATCGTAATGTAGCCTTCATCTTTATTTTTCCTTACTACATCATATTAGTGACCATAAATAAAATTCAACTTTAGGTTTAAAATATGTTATAGTAAAATAATCACCCTCTGCCTCACTGTCCATCTGTCTGTCTGTCTAAATATATGTATATCTGTCTGTCTGTCTGTCTGTCTGTCTCTCTCTCTCTCTCTCTCTCTCTCTCTCTCTCTCTCTCTCTCTCTCTCTCTCTCTCTCTCTCTCTCTCTCTCTCTCTCTCTCTCTTGCTTTCCTGCATTATAATACCAATTGGTGTAAACGAAATATTTTGCCTCAACAAAGTACGATAACATTGGGTGAACGGTAAATGTGTTAACTAGGTACAGAATTATAGATTGCAGAGACGAGGGGGGTGGAACATGAATAGAATACACGAATATGCGTCGTACAGATAGTGATGGTATGTTCATATAAATTGCAAGTAATTATTATAGACACATCACAAGTTAGACCATACTATAGTTAAGATGAACCTTGAGTTAGCGGGACAATCCATGGTGGCAAAGATAGGTGAATCCAATTTAAAAATAGGAGCCTTCGGGGGGGGGGGGGGGGTTGCTGTTTTTATGTTGTTTTTTTTAAATAACGATTGCACACTAAACAGTAATGAGTGGCACATTCTGATGCCTGTCTGGTGATTAAACTATCTTACATTTTGAAAATCCACTTCTTTACTCAACTAATACGTGTCCTATATTGATTTGTGATATTTTTTGTAATAGAAATGTAGCTGTATCTGTTATTTCGTAATTACCGCATCTTAGTCATCCTTAATACATATAACGTAATGTTTAACACATCTCACATTAAAAGTAGTGATCTATGTGTATATGTATGTTTCTCTCTCTCTCTCTCTCTCTCTCTCTCTCTCTCTCTCTCTCTCTCTCTCTCTCTCTCCACACACACACAGTCACCTGCGTTACTGCTATAAAATATGATTAGGTGAGGACTAGAGATTTTGTGTGAATTCTATTTAAAAATAAAAATAAGAAACGTTTTCCCACAACGATTACACTGCAAACAATACCAACGCAGTTTATGGTGCCTTACGGTGATTGAACTGACTTATGTTTTGAAAATCCACTTTTTGACTCAACTAATACGTCGCAAATTGTGTTTCGGGTTATTTTTGTATGGTTGAAGCTTGTTTATTTATTTATTTATTTATTTATTTATTTATTTATTTATTTTGGCTTATTTAACGCAACATTTAACATCTTATGGATTTAATCACGCCGAGAAAATGGAAGTTAATCGCCTTTCCAAAGGACATGCAGAAGTAGCCGACTTAGGTTGGCCTGGGCACGTATCGATCCGAGTCCGACACTATACCAACTCAGCCTCCACGAATACCCGGACGAAATTACAGCAGATCGATTTGTCATAACTAGCTGAAAGAGACTTTGATATATGTATTCTACTTTACTTATCCTTTCGTACAACGGTGTAATGAGATACTTAGTCCTTTCGTACAACGGTGTAATGAGATACTTAGTCCTTTCGTACAACGGTGTGATGAGATAAACGGATAAGCAAACGATCCTATTGTACTGTTACCTGTATATAAGTGTGAGTTCAAACAGTTTCAAACCAACACGGTGTTGACAAAGATTAAATAGAGATAATAGCTACGGTAGTTTAAGTTTCCTTTTAAAACAATTTAATGGGGCTAATTTTAACCTTATCCCGAAACATAAAATACCCTTCTGGAACTGAAATTGTTTTATTAAAATCATCGCGAGAGAGATCTAATGAAAACAGCAATCTACTGTTCGCGTTTGCGGAAAGTTTGTCCAAATGATTGAATGCATTGAGCATATTAGGTTCTAAAAACAGTTCCTATTATCCACATTACGATACATTAGATAGAAATTATGTCTTCTTGATTCAATGTACTATTCAAAGTTAAATTAACTTAAAACTGAGACCTCATCTGTCAACTTACAATTACGATATAGGAGTGGGGACTGTAAATACAGTCATGTTAAGTAAGCAAAAAGTACTGTAAGTAACAATCTTCAAATCAGAAACACGCTGGTTTGGTGGTAACTGAAATTGATACGCAATACAACTTGAAGAATATTAATATGAATTAGTATACAAATAGATATGAAATCTTCAAATTAAATTAGAATTTCAATTGGCTGTCAATTTAAAAAAATCATTCACGATACGGATGATGAAAACAGTTTTAATATATGCCTGTAAATATAATAACAGCACGTAAAGCACGATACTCGACTTAAATATAGTAATCTTTAGCAGATGTAATTAAAACATCCTTTAAATGTAATACACAATGTAAACCTTATGTGCAATAAAATACACCCATAATGTAGAAAATCCAGTAACCTACAAATAAAAAAACATTGCTGATTAACTAAATGAAGTAATTTCAGTAATAATTGTGTATTTCTAATTCAAAATTGTACTTGATCTTTCTTTCAGATGTATTTGTTCTCGTTTTCTATTATACGTACATTCCGCGCATTTAAAAATAGATAGATAGATAGATAGATAGATACATACATACATACATACATACATACATACATACATACATACATACTTTATTGCATAGCCTCTAATATTTTAATTGTAGCACTTACAGAAATCGGTACAAGACAGCAATCAAGTACGCAATGTACATCTGTTGAGAAAAGGGCCAGAAGTTACAAAATGTCGAATCCACAGTAACACTGGTGAATAAACTGTTAGGATGTATTTTTTTCAATAAATTGTATTACAAAGCAGTGATACTAGGCTGTTTTACGCAAGCAAATAGCTATGGACAGATTAAAACGTCAAAGAATCATTTAATTAAATCTTTAAATGCCGTTTGAAACTCCAATTGCCAAAAAGCTATATGTATATTTATCCTAAAATATGTCAGGACTACAGATAAAATAAATTTAATTGTACATATACGTATTAATTTAAAATGCATGCATGTACATTTTAAAAATATTTCACCCTGAGTTACCGACTGTGGCTCATTATCGATTACATACTCCTGACATGTCACCAGCAAAATTATTTAACATGCTTTAAGCATTTCTAACAGCCTTTATATGAGAAATGTACCTGTTTTATTTATAAATTAGTGTGAACTTGGTGAGGTTGTTTTTCTTGACACGAAAACATCACGAAATAAAAGGGGATCAGTTACACGGCAGATATGGAATGGACACCATCAAATATGTCTCCATGATGAAATTTTATCCGCATGGTCGTAATGGAGACAACAATATTATTTCTACTAATACGACTACTCTTTTGAATAATAATAATAATAATAATAATAATAATAATAATAATAATAATAATAACAATACTTATAATAATTTTTAAAATAATAATAATAATAATAATAATAATAATAATAATAATAATTATAGTAATAATAAAAAAATAATTATAATTATTATAATAATAACAGAACAACAATAATAATAAGTATAATAATAATACTTATAATAATAATACTTATAATAATAATACTTAAAATAATAATAATTATTATATTATTATTAATAACGAGCATTATTGTATTATTGTTGTTGTTGTTAATGTTATGATTTTTCATACACAGTTGGTATTTCTGTTTTCTATTTCTGGTAACACTTCTGTAACTAATTTGAAAGACTCGAAAGATAAAATGAAGGAATGGTCTCAACTCTAATTTCTGGAAGTTCGTTTGACTTTTTGTGAAATACAATTTTGAAAACTTGTTTGATAAAATGTATAGTATAGGAGATCGCATCTTGCATGTGCAACAGCAGCAATAACAACAACAACCATAACAAGAAGAACAAGAACAAGAAGTAGAAGAATCGTTAGTAGTAGTAGTAGTAGTAGTAGTAGTAGTAGTAGTAGTAGTAGTAGTAGTAGTAGTATAAATTGGAAGAGGAACCAGGAAGAATAATATTATACCTTACGATATTAAGCTAGAAAGGTAGTACTTGGATACTTCTTAATGATAAGAGGCAGTTGTGTTAAAATAAAACATTGGCTTTAAAAATGAGCTGCCAATTATAATGGGTCATGTTTAGGTCACGTTTGTATCTCAAGGGAGTGAGAGAAAAAAAAAACTTATATACAGCAACGTAACAAGCATCTTATCTGTTCATAAATCAGCTAAGCTCAATTATGAACAGGAAAGGTTTGTTTCTAATCACATACACGCACTTGAATGAGAGCGGTATGTCACATTTTCGTGATTTACATCTGCCATCTTTATTGATTGAACTATCCGGAAGTGAGCTGCACCGAGACGGCCTCTAGTGTTTTCAAGAGGAGATAACAACCGTGAACTGGCCTATAGTGATGTATGCAGTATAAAAAGCAGATCTGTTTCATAGATTTTTTTCTAAAAAATGTAAGAGAAGAATAACATCATGACACAGTGGTCCCTTTTAAGAGTGCTCTTAAAACTCACCTGTTTCGACTGCAGGGACAAATTTAGAGACCTAATCGTGTTTTGTATCTTATATGTTTTCAGCATGCTTTTATGTTTTCCATGTTTTTGTCATTTGTTTTTCTGTAGTGTAGTTATATCATTATTGATGGTGTAAAGTGTTTAGAGCTTTTAAAGATTAGGCGCTATACAAAGTCCTCATTCTCAGCACCAGAACTGAAAATAGTTTATAATTTTAGGAAATAAATTGCTTGAAAGTAATGGTTTTCCAGTTTCAATGTTTACCAGCAACGTCTCAAAGTTGGTTTGTGTTTATAATGGCTATATGTACAGCACATCAGAAAAATAATATGAAAGTCCTTCAGTATAGTACTAGTAATGTGTACCGGATTCTCAAACATAACTGATACGTAACCTAAACTAAAAACCACTTTGTTTTAATTTCCACGCAAGAAATAGTTTTTTTTCTCAATTTTCGAGGACTGTAGCTCCAGCGATCACAAAATCATCCTTTAAGTTTTACTTTCAATTACGTTGGAAATTGTCGCGAACGTAAGTCCTAGACAGTAGGGAAAAAAACACAGCTGAATAAAAACCAATCACAAGTCAAGATTATTTTTAGCAATGTGAATATATTTTACGCAGCCAATATATTTATCTGAACTTTTATGAAGAACCCTTCCTTGCGAAACTCATATATAATCTATGTTATTTTCTATCTATTTCTAGACATTCTTCCAATTAATTACTAACGAGAGTCTTATAACTATGTTGTCGAGTAAATCTGTACATAGGAGTAATCGCCTTGTATCGTGAGTTTTATAACTATGTTGTCGAGTAAATCGGTACATAGGAGTAAATGCCATGTACCGTGAGTCTTATAACTATGTTGTCGAGTAAATCTGTACACCGGCTTAAATGCCCGGTACCTTGAGTCTTATAACTATGTTGTCTAGTAAATCTGTACATAGGAGTAAATGCCCTGTACCGTGAGTCTTAAACTATAAATAATTACCAACTCATATGAAACAACAATTTGCATGAGATTGAGATAAAACTTGTGGTTTCCGGGAACCGCTCGCTAGCCTAATCTGTCTGTACCTTTACGTTCCGAGTCCCTCAAACTTCCAGGCATCCATCCCTTGGACAAATTTCACAAGAAAGCACATCCAACTAATCTCTGAGTTAAGACTTCAAAGTTTTCAAAACTGAGATTATCTTACTTTTATTCAGATATAATCCTTAAAACATGGAATTTCATTTTTGAAATACCCCATTATTAAACTTAGCCAATCAGGTATAAATTCATCAGACCACAAAAAATGAAGACACGCCCATTGAAGTTAGAATAATAATCTCTATTTCGCCATTATTATATAAACCGATTCCCAAAAAATTTACTTATGACACATAGTCAAAATTTCTAAACACAATTGTATATGGATCGTCTCAACTCTGTCCTTTTCATTTAATATGGTGCATGTCACACTGTTAGCAAAATGTGCTGCGAGAATATCGACAAAGTTCACACTGTTATAGACTAGAATAATTCTAATAATGCATGTCTTAATTACACTATCTGATAACAAGCGAGTCGTTGATATAAACATGACAAAATCAATTGTTAGCTAACATTATACATATAATTTAAGAGAGATAAATTTACTCTTAGAATTTGAAATACATGAAATTCATTTAATATATTATTTGTATTACATACAAATCGCTAAATCAGAACCCATTGATATCAATGATATATTGTATGGCATGATTAGGACATGTGTTTTATAACATAAAATATCGTGTAAGCACGACTATATTCGGAATTCAAGAAAGCATGAAGTGTGTTTAATTTAATTAATTGAAAAATTAATCAAAAACTTATATCAATGAACATATTTTAGATAACTGAGACGATACCTTTGCGCCTTTTCCGAAACTTGCTTCCTTCCTTGGATGCTGAATCTCTCCTTTGCCTGTCTTCAACATTGCAGGCACTCGTCTGTTGGACAATTTAACGAGAAATACTTGTTTATTACCAGAGCAAAATTCTAGCTCCCTTCAGAAAGTTAGACTGACAAATTTTGCTTGGGAGATTATGGTCTAGGCTGCACACATGTATATACCAAACGGAATGGTTGTCGGTAGACAGACAATGCGTGATGGACTACGGGCAATTCCAACGATTAACAAGGCTTATTATAGTGATCCATTTGTATCCATAAACCTCATACGGTTTCTGCTTGAAATATAAATAGGACATTATTAAGGGTTGTTGTTTCAAACATCAACACAGCACATTCAATCTTCTGTAGGTATTCAATTGTAGGAGTATTTATAAATAAGAACAAGATACATCTGCCTCATGCTTAGTACGCAGGCATATCAGGCTTGGTGAAAGTAAGAAGGTGATCTAGCTACCAACACTCGCCTATAACACGATTCTTAATATTGACAATTTATACAAGATATACAATATATATTAAACTGCCATGATTGTTACTTTGATAACCAGTTTATCATCCTTTACCAACCTTTCCAACTCGCTGTGCCTATAACACGATTCTTAATAATGCTAAATAGACAATTTATAACATATATACAATACTGCAACACTTTCTAATGCAATACAAATATGTTCATTTATGTTATTACTGACCTATATCCCGTTAAGTTACCTCCTGTAAAGTTCAACAGCATAATACGCTAGAGAAAGCACTATTATTCGCCAACCCTTCCTTTGATGATCATAAATGCTATTATCGTCAACGTGAATAACCTCAAGAACATTTGTCACTAGAAGCATGATAAAATAATCATTTACTTAATCAATATAAATATGTATCAATTGAAACATTACAGATTGACACACATTCCATTCCGTTATTGTATATCAATGCTCAAGAGGTGAGTGCTAGATTTAAGACAATAAAACGATTCTGGCTTACTTATTTTTTGTTAATTACGATTTTGTTCACCAAAGTCTTTGGATTCTTACTGGTAAAGTTTGCGTGTATATTCGCGTTAATGCCCTCATGGGCATGTAGTTTAAAGGCCTGTATCAGCAGCACATGCGTAATACAGAATTAGTTTCAATTGTCAGTCAGCCAATTAAATAACTGGCGTGCCACTTAGCAAAATATTGTGATTCGACGGTAAAGAGGCCTGACATATTAACAACTTGACTGATCTAAATATATTCACACACTGTCAGATAAATTGAATCCATTCGCGAAATTAATATAGATGTAACATTAGGAATATAGAAAAAAACTGTCAAAGAAGATGACCTTCTCAAAAGAATGATAGCATACAAGACACTATTCAGTCCCAGGAAAGGTTAGAAGGATAAAAGATTTAAACGTAACCTTGTTGTCTTTACGGATATTTGTATAAGGAAACTGACATGGAATACGTCCAACTTCTTTTGAACGGCTCTGCGCCAATCGATGCGTATAATCAAAATCGTTAGAATGTCAATTTAGCGATACTTGACTTTAAAGCTGCTGATTGTTTTTGAGCTATATATAGCAGGATTAATTTTCATTTTCAAGCACATCCAACTGATCGTAATTGTATTACTGTTCTCTGATACTCCCTTCTCTTCGTTTTAAAGGAATACTTAATGCAACAAAGGCGGTGTAACTTTATATCCTATCCACGTTTTAGTTCCAATTAATCCCGATTTGAAACAAAAGAGATAAACGACTAATAACATACAAGGCGTTCAATGCATATTTTAACCATTCGAGTATAATCTCAAAGTGTGGTCAAATTAAGGACCTTCAGAAATCGAAATATTCAGAGAGAGAGAGAGAGAGAGAGAGAGAGATTTCTAATAATTAAAAACTACAATCTCATTAAAATATATAAATTAGTAATTATGTTTATATTGCAATAAGTCATTAAAAAATGATTTATGGACACAAAGATGAGATGTTGTATAAACTTTTTAGATGATTTGAACTAGTTTTCATTCTCATGTTAAATTTAGATGACAAAAGTAGGACTTAACATATGGCATTCAAAGGGTTCGATATCTGACTTTCAGACTGGATTCACAGCTTATATCATGTATGATCACTTTGTTCTTCAAAATACACTCTCTTATCGGCAAGGGCTGTTAATATATAGATATTTGTTGCCTAACTGATCGTATAGCAGTTGAATATGTCAATTTAATATTTGTCAATGCTTCTGTCAAGATAATCTGTAATGCAATAGTCAATATAGAATGGATCAACGCTTGTCAATACTTCAATGTTCTGAAAAGAACCACAAACTTACCCTTTAGCTTTAATAATGATTTAATAAAAATGTTTAACTAATTAAACCACGGAGCAATCTATTAAACCAACAATAACTAAGTCTCTTAATTACGTAATAATACATTAGGATAAATTGTTTTAATAAGACAGTCACAAAAGTAAAGTCATATCTTCCAAAACTATATAGCAGTTGTTCATTCATCATATATTAGCTATCATGACGTGATCTTCTGCAGATGTTTTGTCTAAACCTATATCGCTAGTAATGCTTAATTATGAACCAGCAATGTTCATGTCAAAGCATTTATTCTTGTCCGAGCAGTCCTTTTCAAATTACACACGATATCTATTAAACTGCCATGATTGTTACTTTGATAACCAGTTTATCATACTTTACCAGCCTTCCCAACTCGCTGTGACGGGTTGTTGTTTCAACCGTCAACACCGCACATTAAATCTTCTGTAGGTATTCAAGTGTAGGTATATTTATAAATAAGAACAAGAAACATCTTCCCCATGCTTATCTCTCAGCAAATTCCGGCTTGGTAAAAGTAAGAAGGTGATCTAGCTACCAACAATGTCCTATGACCCGTTTCTTAATATTGACAATTTATACAAGATATACAATATATATTAAACTGCCGTGATTGTTACTTTGATAACCAGTTTATCATCCTTTACCAGCCTTTCCAACTCGCTGTGATAGATTGATCTCAGAAATCCATATCCTATATTTCTTTCAGTGCAAGGCTTCTGGAAGCTTAAATGGCTTGGATCAGAATCGAAATTGTCAACAAATTTATAGTTACTTGACTCTGGGTCAAAGACATACAATGTAAATTTTCCTATGAATGGCCAATTCAGATTTTCATCGTCCAGACCTCTGACAATTACGACATATACTGTCATACAAGTTTCTCCTTCGACTTCTTCGCCATTTAAGAATACCTTCAATTTCATTTTTACACCATTAGGTGTGATGAAGGGATCGCTTATTAGTGCCAAATGCCTGTTTGTCATGGCCTGCCTCTTCTTCTCTGCAAATGTACAGATTTCCATAATGTTACCGCCCATCAGGTACACTCCATCTTGAATTTGATCTGCTATCACTGGTACTGGTATAGCACGAGGACAAAATCTTGTCTGGTGCTCAAATACAAAATCCTCCAGTACTCCAACGCGAAAGCGGATTACTACATTAGAATCGGATATTTCTTTAAGTTGTCTAAGTAATGTGGCTATCTGTTCATCCTTTCGTCCCAAATTAGCTTCCGTGGCAACAATTCGCTCCTGAACATGTTCATTATTTTCTTCCAAGTTTCTTTTAACTACCACGATATGTTCCATGAGGCTTGTCAGCATTCTGTGGTCCACTTGACGCTCATCTTGCGAGTTTCTCAGGCTAATACTATACTGATGTATCTTATGACGGAGATCCGAGGAGACAGATTGCAATTTTGTATGCGCCTCTAGAGCCCTCAAATCAGATTTCAAACCAAAAATAAGCAGAAGCCTTGAATGACTCTGTAGTGAAGTATGTTCATGCTCTAAAAGCTCTGTATTGGTTCCCCTAAAATCACACCCGATACTTTCAAACTGACATTTAACATCATTTTGTGGTGAAACCCGTATGCACGAGGTATCATCGGTTTGAGTTGCAGCATGTCTAAATGGGCAGCATCTCTTGTGTTCACTCATGCGTTCCTTCGTTAATTTCACATTGCATCCCCTTTGTCTATACTTGCATAAAACAAATCTCACTTTACCTTCGTTGTAAGTAGGTAAACGTAGCTTCTCTTCGTCAGACATACTATAGAAAAAAATTAAAAGAGAACACATTATAATTGAAACATTTTAAGATGTAAAATCCACATTATGTTTTTTTCGATACATTAATAACAATTGAACGAAGTTTCAATTAAGAATAACTTTAACGTTGTTTTCTTTTGTATGAGTGTGGGAATGGATATATTCGTATTCAAACTAAAGTCTTTGTGTATATCTTCTGACATTCAAAACCATTGCAAATAACTGTTTGAACGTAAGTTACAACACAGGGATACAAGTTAGAGCCATGCATACGGTCATTTCTAAAATAAACTAGAAAGACTGTTGGCATACAGAAATGTATTTATCCCTGACAAATATGTGTGAGGATAATGACGTGCCTAGCGATCTAAGTAAAGCAAACACATTATTTTTCAATTGATTTCTTATCTATTTTACGTCTGAAAGAAAGTATCATGTAAAGCGTATCTAAGTTACATATCCCCATTATCTCTCTCATGACGAACTGGATCATAGTATTATGTTTGTAACATAGACAAGCAGTACGTTATTAGTACATGAGCAAGGAATTACAAACTGTATTGTACTGGATCTAAATAGAATGATTTAAAAACAAACCAACCTGTCAGGAATGTAGCCACAATAATACTCCACAGTAAAAATCTCACTCAGATATGGATCGATCGAATGGTTAGCACTATATGCGATAGATCAATCAATCAATAAGATGAGTTTTAAGTGATTCGTCCCGAGGGCTCTTATCACTGTTTTATCCGTCAATGGACGGTTATTTAATTTATCCTGAGGGTGGGAATAAGCCACCACCCTGCAGGCGTTTATGTGTTCATAGTGGAACACTTATTTAATTTGGCCGTCACATCTGATTAGCTATTGAGCTAATACTGTGTGATTGGAGGGCCACATGCCATATGAGTGGGAATAGTTCCAGCACACACTCATATTAATCCATCTGGTGGTATTTGGTTATTTCTGGACGTGCTAAGCACGTGTAGTTGCTGCTGCAGAGGTAGCGGGCGAGTTGAGAGTGCCTGGCAAGGGCGACTTTGGTTGTGGGGACCTATCCCTATTTAGATACCCTGTGCTGTTCTTGGGGTATACAACGTTTGAGATACAGTGTTTGTTGTTTTGAGGTGCACAGTGTGTGTTTATTTATTCATGTTTTCCTATTGTTTTTTGTGCAACATTGTGTTGCTGTGTCTGATGATCTTGGGGTTTTGATCACCTTATATACACTATTTGGGGTCCTATTTGTGCCTTATTATTATAGTTTTTTGGTTATACTTGCAGCCTTGTGCCGCTGGACCTGATAGTCTTGGATTTTGACTACCTTATAATAGCTAATTTTGAGGTCCTACGTAATTTCTACCTTATATTTTTGGTTTGCAACCTTGTGTCGCTGGGCCTGATAGTCTTGGTCTTTTTAGACTACCTTATATGTACTAATTTTGGGTTTTCTATCTTGTTTCTATCTAGTTATGGTCCACCGGTCTCGGTGCACCGTTGGTTCTACTTAAGTTTCCTGGTTATTAATATGATATTTTAGCACTGTATACTCGGTTGAATTACATATAGAGAAAGTTTGTAGAGATAGGAGTGAGTAGAAGAAGTGGATTGATTATTTGTGTACCTATGTCCTTGCTTATCTACTTAGCTGTTATTTTTCCCTTGAGTTTATGTCACCCTACTATTGCGATGTTATTTACATTGTGTTTTATTTATGACCTTATTTGTTTATTTTCCCTGGTGTTGTGTTCCTATTTGTGCGGTTTTTATCTAATATAAGTAGCTAATCCTCTAATTATGGGGTTAGTTATGAGGTTTTTATGACTGAGTGATAACGGATGGGTCCCTGCCTAGTTCAAGGGGCCGTTAAGCGACACGTCAGGGTTGCCCATTGTCGCACTCAGTGGTTTTAACTTAATATAGTTAGCTATTTCTCTATTTAACTGAGTGGCAACAGTTGAGTCCCTATATGCGATAGAACTAGTGCGCTGTCCTTATATATCATCAGTTCAACAAAGTCCCTCCCACCAGAGCCTCTGAAACGATCATTGTACTAGGCCTAGTGGGAGTGGTTATAAACATGAAATGCAATATTTACTTGTCAGTTAATATGACTGACAACATAGCTCATATTGCGTTTCTTTATCTCAAACAAGGCATACGTACATGCTTCGATAAAATGCATTTCGATATTTTTAATCTAATTCAGTTTTGATAGCAGTTTTGTGTAAACGTCCATGCTCATGGTCTGATTTGGTAAGAATGAAAAAAAATCAAAAGGAACAATTATTAAAGATTGATTAATAAAGGTAAATGACAGTATGATTTCCCAATACAGGTACACGATGCACGTAACGTTGATGTAAAATAAAAGTCATATTCCATGTGAAAGCCAACTGTCCTAATACAGGTACACCATACACATAACGTTAATGTAAAATTAAAGTCTTGGTGCATTTCAATCTGATTAAAATCAGCTGTTACGTACTACGACACTAACATCTGAACTAGTAACAGCTGATTATAATCAGATTGTAGTGCATTTCAAAGACAAATGTCCTAATACAGGAACACTATGAACGTAATGTTGATGTAAAATAAATGTTTTAGTGCATTTGAAAGCCAAATGTTCTAAAAGCAAATGTCATAATACAGGTACACCATACACATAACGTTAATTTAAAATAAAAGTCTTAGTGCACGTGAAAGCCAAAATAACTAATACAAATACACTATGCAAATAATCCAAATGTCCTAAAAGTAAATGTCCTAATATAGGTACACCATACACATTAAGTTGATGTAAAATAAAAGTAGTAGAATTGGACAGCTAATTGTTGTATCGTAAATTCCAAATAAAATGTCCATGGGAATAAAGTGGATTTTAACATGATATCATTATCTTGCATTAAGTGTACACGGTTGCATCCACTGACAAAAAGATTCGTCTAAACCAAACTTACGGTATATAAAATGATTAGACACTTACAAACTTGACAATGTCAATTAAGTATTCGTACCTTGATTCATGCAAGTGCAACCTCTCTTATCGGAGAGTACTTAAATATGCCTAGAGATTCTTTATAGCCTATTGATCTTTCCAACAGTTGCTGGTATCTATTGGAATTTGTGGCAATACATGTTCCATTACAAATACTAGAATTTGGGAAGTACAATAGAGAATTAAGAATAATAAAATGTATTAACGAGAACCTACAAACATACCATCAGTGTTTAATGCGTATTAATTCGACAAACTACAGCCGTTAGATTAACGTGTGTTTCAGCTTCTAATTGATGCAACAAAATCATTATTCAAAGTAAGTTTCGTTATTTTTTTTTAAATTGCGGTAATGTGCTCGAATGAAAGGGTAGATTTTACATCTTCAAGAAAACACTTAGAAAAAAGATACAAGCAAGTAGAGAGAGAGAGAGAGAGAGAGAGAGAGAGAGAGAGAGAGAGAGAGAGAGAGAGAGAGAGACACACACACACAGACAGACAGAGACTCATATAGGGTATAAGGCACCGTTGAAACATTGGTGTCAAATCGTCATTTGTAACAATGTATACGACAATATAGAATAGAGCCAATCTATTAATCTACTGAGATTTCTTTAACAACTTACATCCGTAATATTGTTATACAAAAGGCCACTAAACGCATTGCTTATGCAGGTAAATTTATATTATAGAGTGAATCACTTATTTGTCTTGTGTGTGTGTGTGTGTGTGTGTGTGTGTGTGTGTGTGTGTGTGTGTGTGTACCGGACTAAAAGCTTTATACTTTCTCATTGAATTGACATCCTTTATTCTTATTTCTTATTCCCACACTGTATTGCGTGATATTGTGATACCCACAATTTGTCCGTCCCACTCCTCCCCTCATTATCCTCTACGTCCCAAATATCCTTCAAACTATTTGGGTGGTTGATGATTCGGTAAATATTGTTGTTATGTTGCCCGTATACGCCGGAGAAGGAATCATTTTTCCCTCCCATCACAGGGGTACTTTGAAGACATATACATAGTAATTGACTTTATAATCTGAAATAAGCTCAGTACTTGAATTAGACATCAGCACTACGTGAGTCTCTTCACATCTTTCATGCAGTACTCTAAGAAGAATAGTGGTCAATTTGTATCGGTCTTAAATCGGACTCTGTGGACTGTAATATTACATAGGCTTATAAAACATAGGCGTAACATTTAAAATGGGCAAGCTGCTGTGTATTCGAGAATGGTTTCCTTTCGTCTCAGATCCTATGTCTTCTGCTACTTTCTTCATGCATTTCAAGCCATACCTTTTTGCTTGGACCTCCTACTGAAAAAATAAAGGTAACAAATGAAAATGAGATCAATAAAAAAGGTAATTTTTGTTGCATATTTACATTCAACAAAACCTTTATAATAATAAGCACATGATATTGCCCAGAAACAAACTGACGAAATTTCCAAGCACATTATACTTAGTCACATAATGAGGGATGATCCAAGGGCAGCGATCCACAGGGAGTTACCGAAATACATCCAGTTTTGATATTACAAAATCATACCAACTTAAATAAGACATTATAATGATAAAAGTCTAACAAAATATCATGTTCTTTGACTAGATATCATCCATGAAAGACGTCAAGTAAAAGTAAAGCGTGTACAATGTAACAGGTAAGTATACTCGTCAAAACAATTCTACAACTTATGTTTGAAGAGACGATGTAATGATTATATACGTTTTCAAGCTCGATCAAGAAACAAATCCCGAGTTTGGTTCTCTCTGCCCATTGGTTTTTGTGTGTGCTTAATGCTGTATTTTCTGAGTTATGATACATTTATTTACTAGTGAATTATATTTATTCTCTTCCTTCCATTGTGGTTAAACTTTGGAAGTGTATAAAATAAATGCATACACAACTATTATTTAGAGTGTTGTGCTTTTATAGCATACCCCCCTTCAAAACGTATCATTTCAGTAGGAAACATTTGCATAATTTGTCAAGTTACAAAGTGGAACCAATGAGTGCTGGTATTCTATATTTGCTTGGATTGATTTTATTTTCAAAGCGTCTATATCTACAATCTTTTCTAAATTTATCAAAGATTAAACTTTATGTGTACAAGAAACAATGAATGATTACGTTAACTATTTAAATAATTTATAAAATGTACTTTTATATAAATCAAGTCGGGTATTGCTATTATATTCACTTTGTGCCTATTCCATTATGGCCATAGGGGATTTACAACACACACACACATACACACACACACATATATATATATATATATATATATATATATATATATATATATATATATATATATATATATATATATATATATATATATATATATATATATATATATATATATATATATATATATATATATGACACACAGGCACAAAATGACACACAGGCCTGTTATTGTAAACCATAAGACATAAAGGTGTGTAATTTTTAAGTATATGTCGATTTCCCACTGCTCATCCGTCTGCATTATTGACTGCCTTGGATGTGCATTCGATAGCCATTCATATGATGGCATTTTATAGACTACAATTAGGGTACACATTTCACATAAACGTGATTATTTTCCAAGCATAATGAAAGAAAAAGAAAACGATCAACATAAATACAGAAAATGAGACTTAGTGTGACGTAAACACAGAGCGCAAGATCAACATAATTATACACGCACGCACGCACGCACGCACGCACGCACGCACGCACGCACGCACGCACACACACACACACACACACACACACACACACACACACACACACACACATACATACATACATACATACATACATACATACATACATACATACATACATACATACATACATACATACATACATACATGCATATATGGGACACATGATTAGGAAATGTCACAGAATTTAAAAAAAATTGTTATGCCTGAGAAATATTTGATTATTTGTGTTGTGCATGAGTACAATGCTGTCTGGGATGATCAGGTGTTTTTATTTTTCCAGACGAGCGACGGAACAAACATGTCTCGCTTCCGTAAACTACTTGCGGCTGCGGACATCATAATCACGATATGCACGGGTATTTTACCCTGAATATTACTCACTGTCCTATGAATTTAAGCAAGATTAAGATATAATCGACAGTGATCTTTTGGATCTGGTGAAGAGAGCACGTATTTTCACGTGGTATTTGTAAAAGCCATAGGGGTGAGTGTTAAATGTATAGTTTATTTGATGTGCGAAGTTAATTGAGTTTGTATTGTCATATCGTGTAATGATTCATTTATTATCACGCATATTTGAAACGTTCTGAACTGTGAATTTCAAGTTGTTTTTAAGAGTTTAATTATTAATATTTTCCATAACTCATTATTATTACCAGTTTGGTTTTATTGTAGCTTACGTGGTTACGAAGTTACCAGGTTAGGTGGTTACGAAGTTACGAGGTTACGAGGTTGTATATATGTATGTATGTATGTATGTATGTATGTATGTATGTATGTATGTATGTATGTATGTATGTATGTATGTATGTATGTATGTATGTATGTATGTATGTATGTATGTATGTACATGTGACTGTAGACGTAGCTAATATAAGGGTGCTGTATGCAGTCTGTACGTGTAAGCATATGACAGACTGTACATGTAGTGGATCCGTGGAGGGTGTGAGCCGCCGATACAAGAGAGTGGGTCAACCCGAGGAACTTGGTGAGACTGCGGTTTATCGGTGGATGAATCGTGCGACTGTACAAGGGTCAAGATGCATATGTTTATTCCAATTGTTGTTTAAATTGGTATATTTGTATTTACATGAGATTAATTTGAATCTTAGTTGAATTCCAGGAGATTTGTGAATCTTACTGACAGTGCAGAACATTTGAAACGAATATGAAAACTTGAGATTGTTTGAATCCCAAGCCTAGTCTATACGTGAAACTACAGTATATGAATATCTTAGTGTGTACTATTATTTAAAACTGAGGTTTCTTGAAACTGTATATCTGAGAGATATATTATTGGTTTATTTTCAATGTGCGAATGTTAGTATAAAGTGATTGGATCAATTGTATATTGAGAGTCTGTGAGAATCATTGTATTTTTACATCATACATTTGTCTTTACTAATTAAGTTAATACATTTTCATCTTTCACACATTGTGTTGAGTTATTCATTTAATCCAATACCCACTCGGTTACAAGTCTGCAACAGGAAACATGATTGATACAATGTGACAGTGTCTGCAAGAGTAAATGAAGTAGGGACAAATTGTCAATAGGTATATTTTCCGTTGAAGGCAATTAGGTCATATTCTCAAAAGTATAGCAGCATACGGTAGATAATAAGGCATCATTCTTCATGTATGTATCAGTTTCTGTTTGGTGTAATTCGCTCTTTGCAATTCACTAACATTCCGTTTATTGTTGCAAAAGTTCGTGTCGTTGAATGACAATTTCAAACCAACTTTGACACGACGCATTGTAGACAAAGAATAGACAAGAAGAAAACTGAATCAACTTAAAAGTATAATAGCAAAATAAATGTTAACAAATGGAAAGGGCTGCAAGTTCTCACAACTTACAATAAGCTAACCCACCTCCCCCCCCCTTAGAATCGATTAGATAGATATTCGCTTTGATAGAAGCATATAGTTAATATGTTTTCCTACAATAATATTTTTGCATACACGATTGAGAGAAAAGATGTAGAAATATTTCATGATTCACAATACAAATTGTTTAAACTTCACATCTAAAATATTTAATTATATCTACAAACAATAGGTAGTCTTTAGTTTGATCATAAATTTGTAATCTAAGAACTCTCGATTTGGATCGATATTTTTCTTCGTTTTGTGGCAATGCCATTTACGACATCATTCTGAATAAAAAAAAAATGTTCCAAAATATTACAATTTAAAGCCATGGACCTTTGTAATACTGAGTTTGTATAAATAATGTTTCAGATTATATATTTTGTGAAAGTATTGAATGTTTTCTTTAATTGAAAATGTAAAAGGTTTTGGTAATATATTTTTTGCATGGATTGATATACTAAATATTATTGGGGTTGTGATGATGCAGATATATTACCGAACTGTAGCAACCGACAGATTTCAGAGAGTTCTCGTTATGCAAAACATTTTAATTATTGTCAGTTTGCTTGTATGGATATTGTGTTTCGAGTCACGTTTGTCCTTGCAAGCTGACAGTTGAGTTCGGTAATAGACGCTGCACCGATATTTCAATTGACAATTAATTTCGGTTTGCAAACAACACTAATCAATGCCCGATTTGACCATTATTTCCGAACATAATGACTGTGTTGAAAGCTAGCATTTCACCTTAAACAATTTCGTTTAAAAAAAGTCAAGTTGTTTTCGTAAAAGCGTGACTTTAGAATGTATGGTGTAATATGAATAAGTTCATGTGGGTGTTGGTGTTGAAGGGTTTAACGTCATTTTTCTGCACAAGATAGTCATGGCGGCCAGTATAAATGGTGGAGTAAGAACCAGGGAAAACCCAGGAGAGAAACACCGGCCCACGAGAAGCTACTGGCAAGCTTTCTCACATACCTACATTGGCCGAACCAGAGACTTGAATCCACGCAAGTGAGATGGCAGTGATCCGTAACTGCGAGCGTTGTAGACCACTCGACCACTCGGGGCTCCCAACATGTGGGTGACAGAGAATAAAGAACACCGATAAGTTGATGTAAGCTCAGTCACTAATGAGCTGCATGGCTCATGTGGAAAATTAATATTAAGAATACGTCATTTCTGAGGTCTGTGTTGTCTGGTGTAAGCTTTTAGATATTTATATGGCCCATCTTTATTGATTTAACACGTATGCTGCGATTTTACAATCTTGACGCATTCTAAAAAAGAGAAAGATAAAGACTATGTCTTTAAGTTGCATTTATAACACAGCTTTGAAAGTTTTTCAGTCATAGCACTACGATGTCTACAGAGTAGCAGTTAATAGTGATGTCATGCACTGAGGCATCATATGCCACCAAAACAAATTATCCTGACACCAGGCCGACTTGTCCTAACACTAACCTCTTAATGCTGAACGTCTAGCATGACAGCTGCAAGTACCATATTTATACGTTTGTGGTATGACTCGGGGTGATTCAAGCCCGCGACTCCCACATACGAAGCAGATGCTCTAACTATTGAGGATACAGGAGCGGCTAAGACGGATAGTGAAAGTGTAAGTGAGAAAAAATTAAGAAGAAACAGAAGAGAAAGGAAAGGCTAGATATGGAAAATACTTACTTGCATTTGATGCATAGGAGTAGATTTATTTACTAAATGAGACGAGAAGATAGTTTCAGATTAATATCACGACTGTGGCTATATCATTTTTCTCCCGTTGTTATATTTCAGTATCTGTTTATGAAATAACATCATCAGTCTCTTGACCTAGTGTGGTCGTTGAGGCACTGTGCTGTTGAACATATGACCAGTTCCCTCCACTTGTCTCTATCATGTGCCAATTCCTGTGTCTCTGCAAAACTTTTCCTGGTTCATTCTGTGATGCTGTCACTCCACTTTTCTTTCTTTTTTTTTCATGATGAAATATTCCAAGAAATAAAACACTAAAAAGCTATGAATCAAGAACGTCATATCATTTTTATGAATATTACAGTAATTAATTGCACAGTTACATCACAACTGATTACATCTTAATTATGTAAATCGTATCATATACTTAATATATTTGAAGTATATCGCTAAAGCTAATATTAATATCTGTTATAACGTCAAATGATCCATATAGCAAAATATGTGTAACAACTAGTATATTGAGATGATTTACACTTTTAATCAATAAACTTTGTTGTTATTTTATTGTGTTTGCACATAAACATGTAATGATACGTATTTTCCAAATCCTCTCCACAAATATACAAATGATCGTCTCTCAAAGGGCTGGACTATAAATGATTATGAAAATTACTACAGTTGTTTATATTTCTTTTATGTATAATAGATAAGTTCATGTTAGCAATTAAGAAAAAAGCGCGGATGTGTTTAGCCTTGGTCTTTCGTTTTCTTTTGAAGAGAACAAAGTTTCGTTGCATTTTATTGACTCGAGGAAAGTATTCCAGATGAGGATAAAATAGTGCAAAATTCTACGTTTTTAGTCTAATATTAATTACAACAAAACCAGTCGATTTCTATGTATGTATGTATGTCTCCCTCCCTATGTCTGTCTGTCTCTCTGTCTCTCTCTCTCTGTGTCTCTCTCTGTCTCTGATATCTGTACCCTTTCTTCATGAATATAGTCATGTCGTTTAATTACTTACCCATTATATAGCATTCTTTACCATGGCGGAAAGAACAGAAAAAAACCTGACTAATAATATTGATACCTTGTTTTGTTTTTTGAATTCACGTATCAGTTTGATATACAATAGTGCATGTTTTATCAACAAACTTGATTTTAGCATTCACACTTGTAACTTAAGTTATTACCCAAAAATCTCGATTATGACTGCAATGACTTACGATTCATGCTTGCGTATCTATTAGCCGTGCTAACCTCTTTAATTTGCTCCTGGTAGACCTGTATGCATGTAGAGTCATCTGGCAGGGGGATCATTTTCTATTCCACGTGAGCACTACCACGCGCTTCTATGGCTGATGTGAGTGTTGCGGTGTTTACCTCAAACCATTCGTTGTTCTTTGACTGCTTCTTATCAAAGATCTGTGTGGCTGTGCTGGACACAGTCCCTCTGATATGATCCCATCTGTCTTTTGTAATGCCGTTGAAAGGCTCTGAATCTTTTTTAGCTGAAGCTAATTTTTCAGCACACCAGCGAGTGGTAAGTGTCGCATTCAGCGCTGTGGAAGTACGTCTCGTAATGATCAAGTCCAGTTGGTGCCAGTATTTGTACCGGGTATGCCTCCACGATACTTTATGCTGTGGCTGTGTCTGAAAGAATGAATTGGTGATGCTGAGGTCGTGGTACGAGTACATATCTAGGAATCGCATCAAACATTTGAAATCAGAGTTTACCTTCTTCTAGATGGGCGACTTCACAAGATTAACGACCCCCATCTGCCCGAAGCGAACGGTTTGGGGGCGCTAGAAACTCGCCTGTCATCCCTTCTCCAATCCGTTTAAACAGGTTCAGCCTGTTTTAGTTAAGACACTCGTGAAGGCCAGGAGCTGGTTTTGGTTGTCATAGGCTCTACCAGACGCAAGCCATTGGTGGTTTTCCAAGAGAAGTGGGTGCTTATCCACCCCGGCGATAACAACCCTTGTAACCCACGGAAACCACGCGTTAAGAGATCAACACTATCCTTCGACAATATTTAGACATAAAACACACGGCCGCGATAATATTACAACTTAAATATGACTATATATCAGGGCTTAGCAATCGCGAGAATATTACTGAGGCTACTTTCAGGCCTGTCGTCTATGAAACTCAAGCAAGGATATCTAGAAAATAATGTTGAGTTTAAAATTGACATATTACTTTGTACACTCAAAATTAGACCTATGCGAAAGTTATTAAAACGAATAGAATATAACCTACGTTTCGCTCAGAATAAATGTAGACCTGATACATTCAGCACAAAAAAATGAACGTTATTTATAATTGTCTCAGAGATATATATCATCGACAAATCTGTTGAACATAATGGTAAAAGTGTAAAATGAAAAAGAGAATAGATATATTAGTAACTCGAAACGTACATTACTATCAAAATTAACAAATGTGGACATGGTACGGAATCTATCAGAGATACACGAAACTATTTACAAATATAAAATAATCTAAATTGTTTTATTGTATTTGTCACGTTAAATACATATTACATTATCTAGACTAAGATAAACAGGACACATTCAAGGTCGCGCTTTGGTTATAGGTGCATGGATAAAAAATACATTTTCTTAAGACAGATACAAAATAGGCCCTTATCTTGTTATAATAAATATTACTTCCATGCTATCTCTAATGATCTTTTTCCCAGACTAAATATCAGAATAAAGAATCTATGGGGTGGTGATAAATACGAGGTTCAATATCATAGGGTACGACGTTCATGATCATAGGGTAAAGTACGTCATTATATTTCATTTAGATCATGTTATAATCACATCAATCGATATTCTATTCTCTGTTCCGACTAGTAAGTATCATATGGGATGGATATGTTACCTCGAGAGACATCACTTTTCAATGAAAAAATGAGATAAAGGAAAATCAGACATTTAGAATTGCATGACGCAGAAAAATAGTCTTGTTTAAGTTATATAAAAAGATGTTATCTACACAGATTTTCACAAGTCTGGTATCCACAAGTTTTCTGTGTATGTGCACCTGCACCTCTACTTAACATAAACATAGCTGATTAACAGCAATACCTTGTTATGTGTGTTTCCTTTGCATATTGATTTATCCTTCATTAGGCCTTTTCACCAAAACACCCAAAACTCTCTCTCTCTCTCTCTCTCTCTCTCTCTCTCTCTCTCTCTCTCTTACTGTTAAAAAGCAATAAAGTGCTTTATTCATGCCAGTGTGTAATATCATGACATTGTTTGTAGTTTCACTTGTGTAATAAGTTCTACTACCTTTTATTTATTAAGTTCTGGTTCATTTTGTCCCTGACAAAAGATGACAATCAACTAACAACATTACGATTGTATCCAAATATTTACGGTGAAAATTTTTGTTTCGAATATAATAGAATGCAGATAACGTTTTATCTAAGTATGTGTTCAGTGCGATACTGCGAATTCGAGAAAAGGGGATATATATATATATATATATATATATATATATATATATATATATATATATATATATATATATATATATATATATATCACTTTATAAAAGAACAAAATAAGGTCTACACTGGTAGAAACTTGGTTTCTTCCTTTGTTGAGATAGTTGTGAAATTATTTACTCGTATAAATGAATAAATGCGTTTGAAAGTATAATTACCCAATACAGGTAAACGATGCACGTAACGCTGATGTAAAATAACAGTCTTAGTGCATTTGAAAGCCAATTGTCCTAATACAGGAACACTATACACATAACGGTGATGTAAAATTAAAGTCCTTGTACATTTGATAGACAAATGTCCTAAAAGCAAATGTCATAATACAGGTACTCAATACACATGCATAACGTTAATGTAACATAAAAGTCGTAGAATTAGATTGCTAATTGTTGTAACGTAAATTCCAAATAATGTGCCCATGTTAACAACGTGGATTTTAATTTGTTATCATTATCTTGCATTATGTGTATGTGGTTGCATCCACTGACAAAAAGATTCGTCTAAACGGAAATTTATGGTATCTAAAATGGTTACACATTTACAAACTTGTCTTGATAGTGTAAATCAATTATACGTACCTTGATTCACACAAGGGCAACTTCTCTTATTGGAGAGTACTTAAATATGCTTAGAGATTTTTGATAGCAAAGTGATCTTTCCAATCTATTGGAATTTGTGGCAATACATTTTCAATGACTAATATTTGAGAAGTACAATAGTAAGAGATTTAAGAATGTGAGTCTGAATGGTTATAATGAAATGTATTAACGACAACCTATAAAGTTACTATCAGTGTTTAATGCGTAATTAATTCGACAAACTACAGTCAATAGATTAACGAAAGTGTTCCAGCTACTAATTGATGCAACAGAAGCATGATCCACAGTAACTGTTGTGAATTTATTTTTAAGTACGGTAGTCTGCCCGAATGAAATGAGAGAGAGAGAGAGAGAGAGAGAGAGAGAGAGAGAGAGAGAGAGAGAGAGAGAGAGACTTACTCATATGGGGTAAAAGGCACCGTTGAAACTTTGCTATGAAGTCGTCATTTGTAACAATGTATCAGACAATATCAAATATAAAGACAAGGTACTAATCTGCGAAGGTTTTGTTTCCTATTTTTCATCCTTACTATGGTTATACAACAAAGCCACTCGGCGCATAGCATATGGCGGTGAATTTATATTGTGTAGGGAATCCTTTATTACTCTCTCATTTCAATTATGAGGACATGAAAAATATTGTTGTGACTGTCCATGCCAGGGTGAAGATGTGTATATATATATATACACATACACATCACATGTGTGTGTGTGTGTGTGTGTGTGTGTGTGTGTGTGTGTGTGTGTGTGCGCCTGAACATAAGCTTTACATTTTCTCGTTAAATTGACAGGCATCATTCTTATGCCCACATTGTATTGTGTGATATTGTGATACCTACATTTTGTCCGCCCCACTTGTACCCTCGTTCTCCCCTACGTCCCTACCCAAATTTCCTCCAAAATATTTGGGTGGATGATGATTCACTAAATATTGTAGTTATGTTGCCCATATATGCAAGAGGAGGAATCATCTTTGCCTCCCATCACTGGGGTTCTGTGAGGACATATAAATAGCAAATGACTATTATAATCTGAATACTTCTGAAATAATTTCAGGACTTGATTTAGAATTCTCCTCACTACGTAAGCCTCTTCACAACTTTCAAGCAATGCTCTAAGAAGAATAGTGGTCAATTTGACGCGGTCTTAAATCGGACTCTATCGACTGCAATAGTACATAGGCTTATAAAATATAGGCGTAACATTTTAAAATTGTCAAGTTGCTGTTATGGTTTCCATTCGTCTTACATCATATGTATTCTGCCACCTTCTTCACGCACAAACAAAGAAAGGTATACAAATAAAAGTGAGATAGAAAAGGGGTCATTTTTATTGCATATATACAGTTAACAAAACCTTCATAATAATACGCACATGAAACAAACTGGCGAAATTTACAAGCACATAACACCTTGGTCACATAATAGGGGATGATCCAAGGGCAGCCATCCACAGGTTGTTACTGAAATTCATCCAATATTGATATTCCAATATCATGCCAACTTAAATAAGACATTAAAATGATAAAAGTCTAACAAAATAAGCATATGTTCCTTGACTCGATAGCTTCCATGGAAGACGTAAACTAAGTGTAAAACGTATTCAATTTGACAGGTAAGTATTATCGTCAAAACAATTCTATAACTTATTTTTGAACCGTCAATGAGATAATTATATACGTATTCAAGGATGACAAAGAAACAGAATAAACCCAAGGTTTGGTTTCGTCTACCCATTAGTTTTTTGTGCTTAATTTTCTGAGATCTGATTAATTTATTTAGCAATGAATTATATCGATTCTCTACCTTCCATTGTGGTTAAACTTTGGAAGTGTATGAAATAAATGCATACAAAACTATTATTTAAAGTATTGTGCTTTTATCGCATACCCACTCGAAAAGTATCGTTTCAGTAGGAAACATTTGCATAATTTGACAAGTGACAAAGTGCAACCAATGAGTTCCGGTAATCTATATTTACTTGGTTTGATTTTTTTTCAGAACGACTATATTTACAATCTTTTCTAAATTGTTCAAAGCTTTAACTTTATGTGTGTGTGTATATATATATATATATATATATATATATATATATATATAGTGTGTGTGTGTGTGTGTGTGTGTGTGTGTTTGTGTGTGTGTGTGTGTGTGTAAACGTTGGCTAGGAATACAATAACAATGTTAATATATGGCATTATTATGGATGAGACATAAGCTTCTTGGAATCAACGGATATAATATTGATGTAAATGGTAATATAATGCCACTCCAAACACGATGTTTACTGATGAATTTGACCTCAGCCTTTGTCCTTTACGGAAGCGGTTCTTTTCTGACAAGAAAGTTAAAGAATATTTATGGAATAGTCGTTAGATATGTACACGTTGGTTTGGACTCTATTGACAAACTGGACTGTAAACAATTTTTCTTTTAATGCCTGTGACCTTAACGTTATTTCTGAGTGATATAAGGTTTGTTACTTATTCCACATTTCCGATTCGATTTAAAATTTCCCAGCATTTCAGTTGGTGCAATATAGTGATAGAATCAATCCAGCTGTTTTACAGGTATTTTTAAAGATCCGTTACGAGTTCGTGGAGTTCTAATTACTTTCTAACGTGACAAAAAAGCACGAGGACATCACAGTTCAGGTATGATAATGAACGTCACTGCCACGCTCAATCAAAATCGCTCAATCGTCATTTTTCTGATTAGCTGAGTTTGGAGATTTCTTTTATCCCTGTAACGTGACAAAAAAAAAAAAAAGCACGAGAGCATCACGGGTCGCGGGAAGTCGTAATTCTTGTCTGATCGGGAACGTCACTGTGATGCTCAAGCAAAGTAGATATATCAAAAGTAAATATATATAACGTTTGCTATTACACACACACACACATATATATATATATATATATATATATATATATATATATATATATATATATATATATATATATATATATATATATATATATATATATAATGCATGTTTATTACTAGTTATTTTTTTATATATTTTACACACATTATGATACAAATGACATCGAGCTTGACCCCCAAAAAAGGCTTAATATCAAGATATTCAAATATTCATGAAGTCATTTCACTCAATTACTTTGCACTTTTATAAAATCAATCAAATCAGTGTCGGGTATTTATCAGGCGCTACATTTAATCTTACATTTATACTCAAATAATAAAAGTTATGAACGTGATTGAATATAGTTTTAATCTTTATTTGCTAAGGTTCTCAGACATAACAGATTTTTCAACTCCCTCTCTAAATTTTGTTGGCATGAGCACTGCGTTTATAAATGTAGATATATATATATATATATATATATATATATATATATATATATATATATATATATATATATATATATATATATATATATATATATAAATATATATATATATATATATATATATATATATATATATATATATATATATATATATATATATATATATATATATATATATACTCCCTTTTTCTTCCTGATTTATTAGACAAAACTCGCTGTACTTATTCGTATAATCTCCACACAATTGTTTAGGCCCAGTAACAGCATTGTTGAAAATGATTCAATTTTATGTGAATTTTATTCTTACTTTTCTATGTCACTGTACATATATTTTTTGTCAATTGTAAAATCCTCAAGCTATACTCAATCATTAAATACCCTTGGTAAATCATTGTGTTATTACAAATATTGCAAATAGTTTGTAATGTATAACGAGTAGAATGTTTTGAGATGAAAATAGGAGTTACTTACATGTTCTTATGTAACCATGTTACGTTTTATTTATACTGCCATATATTTCATACGATGCACTTCAGAGAAAACAAATAGAATCCTTTTTGATGTGACTAGTGAAATGTATTTAGTAAAAGTCGATATAGATTATGTATTATGTTGAATATAAGTCAAACAGATTTAATAAGTGGTGCCTACGAATTATTGTTGTTTTGATTTTGTGAACCATGTCATAGGTACAATGATAACTATACAAGGTGAATATACCAGTTAAGGTGTCATTTGGACTTAATTTGAAGGGAAAAAAACGTACCTGTCAGCCAAAATGACACACAGGCCTGTTATTGTAAGCCACAAGGCATTAAGTTTTGTAATGTTTATGTAGGTGCTCTTGTTGGAGTTGAAGGGTTTAACGTCATGTTTCTGCACAAGATAGACTATACATGGCTGCCAGTATAAATAGTGGAGGATGAGCTCCGGAAGACCCAGGAAAGAAACACCGGCCCACGAGAAGCTACTGGCAAGCTTTCTCACGTACCTACATTGACCGAACACGACACTCGAACACTCGAGGCCCCCACCAATTGGGTGACAGAGAATAAAGAAAATAGACAAGTTGAAGTAAGCTCAGTCAGTAATGAGCTGCATAGTTCATATGGAAAATTAATATTAAGAACACATCATTCTTGAGGTCTATGTTGTTTGGTGTTCGCTTTTAGACATTTATATGGCACCTCCTTATTGAGTTTAATATTTTACAATCTTGACGCATTTTAAAAAAAGACAAAAGATAAAGAACATGTCTTTAATAATAATAATAATAATAATAATAATAATAATAATAATAATAATAATAATAATAATGAGGACTTTGTATAGCGCCTAATCTTTCGAAGCTCTAAGCGCTTGACACTACAGACAAACAAATGACAAAAACAATGAAATTGGAAAACATAAAAACGTGCTGGAAACATATAAGATACAAAACACAATTAAGTCTGTGAGTTTGTCCCTGCAGTCGAAACAGGTGCGTTTTAAGAGCACTCTTAAAAGGGACCACTGTGTCTTTGTGTCTAATTTCAATGGGCAATTCGTTCCGCGTCACCGGGCCCTGGTATGCAAACGAACTTTGTCCATATGACTTTGTTTTCACCGTGGGAACAATGAGTATACGATTATCAGAAGAAGAGCGTAAGTATCTAGCTGGTGTATACACATGGGTGAGGCTGGATAGTTATGTTGGACTGGAGTCTGTCATTCAAACATAGCACAGAGAACAAATTTTGTGTTTGATTCTGTATCGAATCGATAGCCAGTGTAGGGTACAGAGCAGTGGTGAGGTGTGCTCTGATCGAGGTACTCTAAAGATGATCCGTACAGCTGTGTTTTGAACTTTTCGATGTTTCTGGAGTAAATATAGTTCAGTCTTAAGCTGCATTTATAACGCAGCTTTATAAAATTTTCAGTCATATCGCTACGATGTCTACAGTGTAGCAGTTAATAGTGATGGCATGCACTGAGTTGTCTTGTCGGAGATATGTAGCTTCATGCCCCACCAAAACAAATTATCATGACACCAGGCCAACTAGTCCTAACCCTAACCTCTTAATGATAAGCGACAAGCGTGGCAGCTGCAAGTACCATACGTTTATACGTTTTTGGTATGACTCGGCAAGAATTCGAACCCGCGATTTCCCATATACGAAGCGGATGCTCTAACCATTGAGGACACAGGAGCGGTCCATGACGAATAGAGACCCTGTGGAAGTGAGAGAAAAAAATTTGGAAAAAAAACAAGAAAAACAAAAGGCTAGATATGGAAATGCATACTTACATTTGATGCATAGGAGTTGAATTATTTATGAAATAAGACGATAAAATAGTTTCAGATTGATATTACTACTGTGTCTATATAATTTTTCTCCTATGTTACTAAAATATACGCCAATAATCAACAAAGAATACTGGCTATAACTACGCGAGAATAATTTACTTCAGTTAAGCAACAATGTCATTTTATGCCAACTCCACCTTTCGGCTGGAATTATAGCAATCTGAGTTCACTACCTTGTTCTATTTCGCGTTTCGATCCGAGTGTCTTCTTTTTAGACAACTGAACATCGAAGTGGAATATAATCATCAGCTGAGCCACAATGAATATAGTCCTCCTACAATGCAACAAAATTAATATTACCGTCATACAGTGCCTCAAAATGATTATAATATTCATGCAGTGTTACTTTTGTGTGATGCAAAAAGATTTGTGCTTATATTAATTCCTTAGATTTTTTTATCATTCGGAGTTTCTTGTTCTTGCATTTTCCTCGTTCTCTAAGAATTGCCCAAATCACCATTAAAGTACCAATTAAATTAAAAACATCGGATCATATCATATCAAATAAAAATATCGGATCACAATTGTCGATAGTAAATAGTGATCATACATCCTTTCTAGTTAAATTAAACTATCGGATCATATTGCTCGATAGTAAATAGTGATCATACTAGTGATCATACTAAATAGTGATTATACATCTGCTGCTATTACTATTTTAAGTACCGATATTTTCACACTATTATTATAACGATATGTGTCTCTTTACAATCCCACTGGCAGATGCATAATTATATGGACTTAGTACACTTATTGAAATGAGACCGAACAAAAGCGTTGGTCTGTTTGATTATGGTGTATACGATGATATAATTGACTGAAGAAAAATTTGATTAGGCTCTAATCATTACACGTTCTTCGTTCACTAAGTGAAGTCATACATAACGGTATTTAAACCGTAAATAGTATTAGTCTGGTGGGGGAAAAGCTTGTCTTTAAAAATATAAAAATGAAGAATTTGCAATATCACTCAAACGGAAAAACTTAAGCCATGAAAAGAAATTAAAATTGAAAATGTTTTGGGCCTTTATTAGAGAAAATCATAACAGTTGACAATTATGTGGGTGTCGGTTCTCATACACTTTGGAACCTTTAGAATATCGGAAGACTTGGACAGGCACATGGCATTCACTGTATTTTTCATTTTTAAACTGAGCACGCGGGAGTCTTTTCCATATGTATAGAACAATTGATAGTTATTAATACTAGAGTTGATCCATGAGGTAGCAATAATGAGAGTCAGCTTCTGAGCGTTATCTACTGTTACATAATAAAGACTGAATTATATTATATTTTAAAAATAACCTTCTTCGATGAGATAAAAAAAATTGGTATATATTGATTCTTGTTACCGACATGTCACCCAAGTTGAGTTGCATTGTGGAACCTTTTGCATATTAGAACTGTATTTGTAATGTGAAACATTTTTAGCTGAAATTATAATCGGGAGATAGCCTTTATCTATTTTTCCTTACTAGACAATATTTGCTACCATAAATAAAATGCACCTTTATGTTTGAAATATGTTGTAGTAAAATAATCACTCTCTCACTGTATGTCTGTCTATCTCTTATCTCTGATTCTATACATGTATCTCTATTTTCATTTTTTCTTTATTTTTCTCTCTTTCTTTCTCTCTCCACCCCCCCTCTCTCTCTCTCTCTCTCTCTCTCTCTCTCTCTCTCTCTCTCTCTCTCTCTCTCTCTCTCTCTTACACACACACACACACATATGCTTTCCTGCATTATACTATTCATATGTATAAACGAAATATTTAGCCTAAGCAAAGTATGATAACACTGGGCGAACGCTAAACGTGTTAAGAAGGTACAGACTTATAGATAGCAGAGACGGGGAGGGGACATGAATAGAATACACGAATAAGTGTCGTACAGATGATACTGGTAGGTGCAAGTAATTATTACAGATACATTACAAATTATGTTATAATACAGTGAAGATGAACCTTGAGTTAGCGGGACAGTCGTAGCTGGCAAAGTTAGGTGAATCAAATTTAGATATAGTAGCCTACGTTTTGTGTGGGTTTTTTTTTTTTGTTTTTTGTTTCTATAAACAATAATGAGACTCACTGTATGATGCCTGTCAGGAGATTCAACTATCTTATCCTTTGCAAATTCACATCTTGACTCAACTAAAAAATATAACGAAATGTTTAACACATCTGACATTAAATGTATTAGTTTGTATCTCTCTCTCTCTCTCTCTCTCTCTCTCTCTCTCTCTCTCTCTCTCTCTCTCTCTCTCTCTCTCTCTCTCTCTCTCTCCAATATTTCCATGAGCATTGAACTCCGTTCCTCTATAGTAATATTCGTATGAAAAGACGAGACATTTATCGTAAGAAACAGTGTGCGTTAAAATTACAAAAAAAAACAGTGAACTTGATCAGTTCCAATATAAATAAATATTGCACAGAGAGAAAATGGGGTGGGTAGGGGCATAACTAAAATACTGGGATTGACGTCATACGTATAATAAGTACATGTGTGTTGCAAATATTCATTACAGACACATACAGAAAATCAAATTTCTTAATCATAGCTTGAACAGCTCAAAAACCTTTATAATTTAGGTCATAAAGATTCATTATCAACCCAGAAGTATCAGGAAAATCATTGTAGGCTAACGTAGGTCACTAAATTTGATTATAATTCAAAAAAAAATTAGAAGAAAAAAACAAAAAAACTCTTGCTACATAATAATTATAATGCATACAATAATGAGATTCTATCAACAGTTATATGATGACTAATTAATTATGTTTATGTTCTTTTCATTTTCTTCACTGAATCAAAAATAAAGCTAAATATTATTCCGTTACTGACATGTCACCGGATCGACGTTTACGTTGCGCTGAGTGAAATATTTCAAATTAGAACTGTCTATGAAATCTGTATAGTTTTAGCTGGAATTATAATCGGAAATTAGATTTTATCTGCCATTACCTTACCAAAGCATGTTTGTTATCATAAATATAATAGAGAATAGCTGCTAAAACATATTCTATTAAAATTATCATTCTATCTGTCTGTCTCTCCATCTCTCTCCAACATATCGACACACAATGACGAGCGTTCCTGCATTGTAATATTAATAGGTAAATACGAGATATATGGTGCAGGCAAAGTTGTGCGAAAAGTGAAGTGAACAGTAAACTTGTTAGCTAAGTACAGACATATGAGAGAGAGAGAGAGAGAGAGAGAGAGAGAGAGAGAGAGAGAGAGAGAGCACAAAACAAATACACGAATTAGCATCACACAGGTAATGATTGGTCCATATGCGATGCTAGTAATCATTACAACCACATTAGGAACAATAATTTTCGTAATAATATCTTGAAAAGCTCTAAACATCTTTCAGGTTAGGTCATACCATATTTGAGACGAACCGTGATGTAGCAGGACAAATCGTTACTGGTAAACTTGGGTAAATTACATCGTACAGATAATAATGGTAGGTACATATACATTGCAAGTAATTATCACAGATACATTACAAGTTAGGTTATTATACAGTTAAGATGAACCTTGAGTTAGCGGGACAATCCTTGCTGGCAATGATAGGTGAATCCAATTTAGATACAGGAGCCAAAGTGTTCTTTTTTTATAAACAATAATGAGACGCACTTTCTGATGTCTGTCCGGTGACTTAACTGTTACCTTTCGAAAATCCACTTCTTTGCTCAACTAATACGTGTATATTATTGTTTTGTGCTATTTTTGTATGTACGAGGCTTATTTTGTTATTGGATGGTTTTAACTGCGCCTTTTCATATTATGAACTATATCGTGCCGAGAAAATGGGACCTAAGTACCATTCCGAAGAACACATAGAAGCAGCCTTATCAGACATATATATATATATTGTTACACCTTGTATCCTCCTTGAAGTCGTACTGACTCGCCCATTTCTTAATAGAAATATCTATGCAAAATCAACCTTTCTCTAGATGGAATTATAATTATATTCATTATATCCGTATCTTAGTCATCCTTAATAAATATAAAGTAATGTTTAACACATCGCACATTAAAAGTAGTATTCTCTCTCTCTCTCTCTCTCTCTCTCTCTCTCTCTCTCTCTCTCTCTCTCTCTCTCTCTCTTTGTCCACATACATTCACCTGTATTATAATATGATTAGGTATTGACGAGAGATTTTGCGTGAATACTATTTAGAAATAATAATAGCCAACGTTTTAACATAACGATTACCAACGCAGTTTCTGGTGTATTACGGTGATGAAAACTGCCTTATGTTTTGAAAATCCACGTTTTGACTCACCTAATACGTGACCGATTTTGTTTCGTGTTACTTTTTATGTACGAAGCTTGTTTATTTTTTGTTATTTAAACCCAACGTTTAGCATATTATGGAATATATAATGACGAGAAAATGAGAGATAATCTCCTTTCCAAAGGACGTGCATTAGCAGCCGACCTTGGCCGGCCTGGGCACAGATAAAACCGAGTCCAACACTATACCAACTTAGCCTCCACCAATCCCACGACGAAACTTCAAGCAGATAGTTTTTTCATAAATAGCTGAAAGTGATTTTGATATACATATTTGTTTATGTACGTTTCTACAATAGCCAATTTGGGAATGTAGGTGCTTTTCACAGATATATCACAAATACTATTTGATACCTATCAAATACTGTAACATTGAGTAAACTCAAAACAAATAAGATGACTGTGATAAGAAAACACAGAAAATTAAAAGGAATTTTGATCACTATTTGCTGATTATGAGACAGCAGTAATTTGGGTAACGGCAATAATATCATGAATAATCTAAGAGACACCGGCATGTGCTTTTTCTGTGGAGGTAGACCCGGTGTATTTTATGCAAAGACAATAACGTGGCATTATACAAAGTTCATAAATTATGTAACTCAGTTCACTATCAAAGGCACAATTTTCTAATTCTGAATGGATACAAATAATATATATAATTTATGAGGTATTAATGGAAAATTTGCAGTGGTAAGAGATTCTGGTAATGTTTAAACATGTCATATTAAAATTCTCTCTCGTTCACACTTGTCACTTAAGCTAGTAGCTAAGAATATCAGCAATGACCGCAATGACCTACTTTTCATACTAACATATCTATTGAAAGTCTGTGTATCATGTACCATGGAGACAGTTCCAACACAGCATTAAAATTAAAACATCATTTTAGTTCACTCTTATTATCTACCCATATTTTGTTATGAATTATACGCATACAAATGAGGATATCTATAAATGTGGACTGTTTTCGTGGTAACTAACGTTTGTGTCAGTTTACTCGCGTCCTTTCTTGGTGCGTTTTTATAGTTGCAATATTATTTTTTGTTTATGTATTATTGTTGACACAAGATGGTATAATCCAATTTTGGAGATAAGGAGGAATTAACAACGCAATTCTAAGTAACGATTAAAGAACAAATTTTATATTATTGAAGTAGATTTGTTTGGTATCGGAGATCATTTTATGCGAGGATTTTAGCGTGATCAAATGAAACATATGGATACAACATAAACGAGAAGACGATTTCTAAAGTTTCGGTTGGCGACACTTTCTATTTATGAAGAACAACTCAGGTTTAATACTTATTCGCGTCATTTTAATGTCGAATGGAAGTTAAGAACTAAAATGTGTCTCAAATCAAAAACGTTAAAAGAAATTTAGCGGAGTTCATTGCTGCCCTAGGACATGTCATATAAAACAATTAACCAGAATAAGTTTTAGCAACTTTTGTGCTAATATGATGATCAAAATATTAACATTAAGAAGCTTAAACGCGTCAAACATGTTTATGTATCATTCACGTTACTTGCATGCATGACAGACATTTTCGTGTATTCAACAGTTTATCTATGTAACACTTATATAGTTTTGTCCAGAAACTTATCGTGAGGCAGATCCAATTGCTAAACGCGGTGGTTACGACTTTGACATTTATAAAGTTTATAGAAAGATCATGTGACTGTCTTATCCTTTCTATGTTATTTCGTATCCTTAATTTGGCGTATAGATAGGTAGGTAGGTAGGTATTTTTATTTATAAAATACTACTTACAGTTACATTAAAGTTTTCTTTCTTTAACATATGCATTACAATGTACTATTTAATCTAGAATGTGCTTACGATAGTATTAGTTATAGCATGTTGAATACTGCTTATATGTTAATTACATTTGTTCTCACTTCTCCAGAAAGGGCTTGCACTGAAGCTCATGCACGTAATTCAACAAACATATTCACTTCGTATCATACACGATTCATGCTTCAATTATGTTTAATGTGCGTGTGTCTGTCTATCATAGATTCTCAGTTTGTATCTACCTATGGTCATATAAGTATTGCGGTCTATGTAAGCATGTGTATTGGTATATACATATACATATGTAAATGTACACGTGTACATTTGCATGGATGAGTGAGCATGGTAATATTTAATGTGACAGACTGTGGTATATATATATATATATATATATATATATATATATATATATATATATATATATATATATATATATCTTACCATACAATTTCTACGTAATTGTAATTTCTCTGGGGTATTCTTGTATTCGGATTTATCACACGGTTATTCGTGCCCAAAATAACCAGAAGTTCAAGATGATTCTTCCTTGCATTGTGTAAGTTTTCTACACGTTCCACCCTTATTCCGACGAACTTGATCCACACAACTTTCAATTTAGCCACTTGACATTATAGGGCTATGAATATGCGGCTATGAATATGCCTGTACCCCTCTACTTCAGCAAGATGATGCGTGGTGTTTCTAAATGGGCAAGAGACTGTATGTTGATTCATATTTGCAACTGGCATTTCAATCTAACATATATGTGACTTATAAGTGGATTGAACTAATATCCCACCATCAGCTGAATGCATTGCGATTATTTACTTTATCGGCAGACATACTATTTAGAAAGAAAATTATTAGTTATAGCAAGGATATATAATAGTGGCTTATTTCATGCAGATTAAATTTCAAATTCGAATTCTATCTTTACAAATACAGTGCCCCACCACCACCACTACTACACACAATAACGAAGTGTCGTTTTCTCAATAATATAATCCCATTGGGATGACTTCAAGGTTGGCGTTCTTCGGGGAAATTCAGGTCTGGGATCATTTCAAATTATAAATATGAAGCAAAGTTAGTAGTACCAAATTTTAGTCACGAACAACGGTTCAACAAACGTTATTTTACAATATCATCCCATCAATGGGGTTATGAACCTCAGGTCAGCGGTGGTAATGAGAAATGGAATTGTTGAATCGTATGTTTGAAATAGGTAGTCAAATGCGTAACGTTCGAATAAAACAAATGAGATGGAATAAAAACTGTAACAATAAGTGTTTAAGGTACGAACTTATCCACACTTTTTTAAAATATGATATAAGACACAATCGGGAGATCGATCCAGTGCAGGATTAGTAAATGGAATTACAGACGTGTGATTACATTACATTTCTAACGTACAATAGAACTCAGCCAGTGCTTTCTGTAGGCATGTACAATTGTTTTCCATGACTTTGACCTTAGATTGATTTTAAAATTTACCCAATTTACACACTTAATATGAATGTAACCAGTTAAAATTCGGTCACAGGAAGTAAGTTGATAATGCCTGGCTTTTTGTAATAAAAATGGACAAAAGAAACCTTGATATGAACCAGAAGTGAAAATAACGGAATGCGTTAGAAATATTAGTCGCGATTAGTTGTTAAAGTTTTCAAAACCAAAAACTACTGTCGGAAACACAAAAACTACTGTACTTGTTTACTCTATGGAATTACCCAGAGAAAGAACCAAAAGCAGTATGGGAAGAAGGGATAGTGGATCGTGAGCTTATCATTTATTCCAAGCATAAATGGGGTTACTGCATGAATAGAGCTGACAATTTGTGATACAAAACATGTCCACAATACACTTGCACAATCGTGTACAGACAACCCAAACGCTAGATGTACTCGTATCAGAGACATACAACCTGAAATGTAACATGTTCCACTAGAATTACACGCCATTGAAAAAAAAATTACACTCGATCATCGCAATATACTAGCCATCAAACATGATGTTTATTAGAATAATTCGATTTGGATATTAGGTTGTATTTATACGCTATCATTGGTAAAGCTTTTAATTAGATAGTGAAGTGCTGTCACGCTGACAGATTAATGTTCATAAATAGAATCGACCTTTTCCAATATATACCCAGGAACTATGTTTCAGATTTTCTGTATCAACTGTCTACTACTGAACTTAAGAGATTGTATGAGCTACAATAAGTAAATTAAATTGAAAGAATATACTTACCTGTCGATGAATTTTCCAGTGAGATAGTTGTAACTAGACATGTTTTGTTAATTAATCTCGTCCTGAGAACTATTTCTAAATCGTTTCAGCAGCACTACGTTCGTGATCATTCAATGACTCATTTGTACTTGTATCTTCTTATAATACATGCTCACCTTAGGGTACGCGAGTCTTTCTTAAGATTTCAAACGGATTGCGTTTGTTGTTGTTGTTGTTGTTGTTGTTTTTAGGGTTTAACGCCATTTTTCAGCACACGATAGGCTATACATGGCGGCAAGTATTGTTGGTGGAGGCAGAACCCGGGAAACCCCGGGAAAGAACCACCTACCCGCCGAATCATAAACTCGAACCCACGCAGACAGAGGTGAGATGGCAGTGATCCGTAACGAAAAGCACTTTAGACCACTTGGCCACTCGGGGCCTCTTAAAACGCATTGCTTTGAAAGGTGCAGTAGTGACAAGCTAAAAGAAATTAACATATATCACGCAGTCAGCAGCAGAGAGGGTGAATCCTACAACGTTTTTAGACAAAATTTGATTGAAATCCTAAAACGAGCCGTCCTATAATCTTATTTTAACCAAAAGATGGCGAATCCTACAACGTTTTCAGACAAAAAATTGATTGAAATCTCCCTACGAAATCATTTTAACTAAAAAAATGAAAACGATTTTTTAATTAATTTTGGTCGCAACTTGTTGTCATCCACCCTCTCTGCTGCTTAGTGATTTCATCACTGGGTTAACAAAAAATAATAAATGATTTTAACCAGTCTTTATGATGAAAGTCCTTAGGATGAAAATCATTTATGATCTCACAAACAAACTAATCGCTAACACCTCTTCTTGTAGATCAATTAGATTATTGGATTGATCTGTGAGTTTGAAATTAATTCTCGTTAACGAATCATTATGACACCGCATATAGACTGGATTAACCGGAGACTCAATTATTAAAAATCCTGGAGGAGCTGTTGGTGCAAATGAATAAAGAATATACCCTTGCTGAGCTTGATTTGATCGTTCGAGATTAATTTGATAGCTTCCTTCAATAACATCACACACTAAATTGAGCGCAATCACCGATGAAATATTCACGTTGAACGGAGCGATATGCCTGCCGCCACCATCTGGGTCATTATTATGTTTGAGTTTTTTTATTTCCGGTGATGTTGTTTTCTTCCACGTATCATGAATTATTTTGAAACCAACATCGATGGCATCACTGAGTAGTTTTTTTAGTTCCGGTACGTTATATCCCGGTAGTTTAAAATGAAAAATATCTTCAACAGTGATTTTATAGTCTGATGCAAATTTTATTTTCGTTCCGGGGTTCACGTGATGTAATATATCCAGAACAATTTTTTGGTTAAATGTTTCCATGTCATTGATGATTGTGTTACATATTTTTACAACTCTGATAAATTCATTTCGGGTGAGAGAGCCGGATTTAAGAGATATTAACAACAGCGATAAATCATTATTCATTGCTGTGAAATTTTCAATGATTTTAGGTTCGTTTACAATAATCCGACTATATCCCTCTATTTCCTCCTCTTCTCCAATTGGTCGATATCTTAAATAAAACTCTATAGTGTTTTCGCTCTCTCTATAACTCCTTATTGGATTATCGAGATTCATACCGTATTCGATATAATCAGATTTTTGTGGTTCTGGTAAATCAACGGGTTTACTCTGGGGTGGTAATTCAGGCCATCCTAGTACGGTTCTTATTGAGCTTTGATAGATATCTACGACGTATTCTTCTGCGTTTATTTCAATTGCGGATGATAGCGTCGGTTCATGAACTGTTATAGCGATTTTTGACTCTACTCCAGTAATCGATTTTATTCTACGCGCGAATTCATTATTGATTTGCTCGATTTGGTATGACCCTGTTGGTATCGAAACGACGTTCCAGTCTGGGGTTCCGTCGTCTTTATTCTTATTTGCAAACACTAAAGAATTATTGGGTTGTTGACCACCAAATGATTTTGATCTGATATTAGGCCAACTGTGATACACTCGTAGTTTTGCTAGCGCTATCTCCTTCACTGGAACCGGAGAGGGGAAATTCACACTGAATTCTGGATTCGTTGATGTTATTGATATCATGCTTGTTTGTACTGGGTTCGTGTTCTCCACTATTCGTTGAAGTAATTCCTGCGGTGTCGTCATTGTTATTATACTCATGTTGTCGCTCTAATTTTGATACCGCGGAATCATAAATACTGACCATCACCGAGAACTCACAATCTGGTAATGTTGATATTATTGAGATCATTTTGTTTTTTGGGTTTGTTTTTTCTGATTCCATCTGTGTTGTTATTGTTATTATACTCATGTTGTTGCTCTAATTTCGATATTGCAGAATTAAAAATACTGACCATCTCTGAGAATTCATAATCTGATATAATTGTATTATCGAGTGACGATGATATCATCAATGATAACTGCGAATATGCGGTTGATGCAATATGAAATTGAAGTAAGTAATTCTGCAGTTTACTCTGGCTGCATGATGATATCCTTTTTGCTATCCCGGTTGATATACCCCCGATTGTAGCCACCGCAGAAATGCAAATTGGAACTACGACCGGGGCAATCATTGTAACCGATGCAAGTATTATTCCGGCGCCAGTGAGAACGCTTGACACCGAGTACATAATAACATCAATTGCGGTGATTCTTCGTCGGTATTTTTTCATTTTTATTTGATACTCCTCAGTGAGGGTTTTGAGTCTATTCTGAAATTCTCTGACCTGATCATAGCGACATTGTGTTGATGAAATCATTGTTATTTTAAAAAAGCTAGCGTTTTCAATTGTGAAATCCTTTCAATTTAGTTATTTACTTAAATCCGCTACGAATTCAACATACCAGGTTACTGAAACCCCAATCAAATTTTTATCAGTAGCTGTTATAGTGAACTTTTCAGTTGTATCCTTGTCGATGATCGTTGAAATCGTATTATTAACCCCGGATGAACTCGACGATGATATATTAAATTGAGTTAATGGTGTTACTAGTGTTAATCGATAAATACCCTTAACGGTTGCAGTGATATTTAATTTGTTGTTTGTAGGTGTCCACTCAAATGATCCGTGTTGGATTGTGTATACCACGTTGTTGGTTTTCTCATGAGGAATTTTTGTTTTTTCAATGATTGTTATCATCCTCGAAAAATCACCTTTGACGGCTTCGATGAAGTTTTTCGTCTCATCGATGGATTTTTTAATATCAGGGAGTTTTATTTCAATTTTATCCAACTGGGTTCCAATAAATTTATCAATGATATTTCTACGAAATGATATAAACTGTTTTCCGTTTTCTTCAATTTTAGATTCAAGTGTTTTTAGTACAACCAGAGAATTGTTTAACTCATCGTTGAGAGTTTTTAATCGATCTGTAATCGTCGAAACGAGTACACCCGGTTTGAGTTTACCCTGATCGGAAAATAACGCAACGGTGTTCTCGATTGCGTTTTGTTGTTTAACCAAAATATCATCCAGAGAAATATTACTGGTTTTCAATTTACCCTGATCGGAAAATAACGCAACGGTGTTCTCGATTGCGTTTTGTTGTTTAACCAAAATATCATCCAGAGAAATATTACTGGTTTTCAATTTACCCTGATCGGAAAATAACGCAACGGTGTTCTCGATTGCGTTTTGTTGTTTAACCAAAATATCATCCAGAGAAATATTACTGGTTTTCAATTTACCCTGATCGGAAAATAACGCAACGGTGTTCTCGATTGCGTTTCGTTGTTTAACTAAAATATCATCCAAGGACACATCACTGCTTTTCAATTTACCCTGTTTGTCTTGAAATACAACTATTTCATTAGGATCAACATTTGTTAAGTTCAACGTCTCAGCTATTTCATCTTTGATTAGTTTTTTTACATCCTTGACAGAATCAGGTGGTGCAGTGCCATCGGGTTTGGGTTTCAAAGATCTCCCCCAAATATCAATCATGTTATTGTAAAACTCTTTCTCTCTTTAAAATCGTTTTTGACGACTCCGTCGTTGCCAGCGATTACTAGTGTATTCATTAACGACAACATGTGGTGGTTTTCCGCTTGGGTTACTCAAGGAGTTAGAAATAGCGTCAAGGACATTTAATACTTCGCTGCCACATATTGGTGGGTCAATCATCGTTTGTGTTGGTAGCGTAGAATACCAAGTCTTCATTGGAAGGGTTTTTATATAACGCAAAAACTCTTTTGGTGGGGCTAATCCATATGAATCGAAATAGACAATCCCACGTGGATCAATAGCGTATGCAACCCAGTGAGTTCCAGGTCCGGTGCTGTTATCGAGATTAATAATACCTGTTTCAGTTTTGTTTGGTTGATGTGGTAATTGATCTTTCATAAAGACACCTCTGAAATTTTTAATCGCCAGCTTTTTAGCAGCATCCATTAAATCAAAATTGGACATAGGAATCTTCGATTCCCGAATTAATAAATCGTTCCTGGTAGTCTTAGACCCTTTCCGCTGTACCACGAATACGGGGTTCCTGGTAGTCTTAGACCCTTTCCGCTGTACCACGAATACGGGGTTCCTGGTAGTCTTAGACCCTTTCCCTTTTTTTTATACCCTCGACCTTTCTTCGGTTCATATGATTCAGCAATGCTCTGTACCGCTTTTGTCCCCAAGCCTCCAACTACCCCCAATGCGGCCGCTTTTGCGACTGCTGGGGCTGCTGCCGCAACCAATGCTGGTAACGCAGCAAACAACGGAAATATACCGCCTGTTTTAATCATATTTTTGATAGCAGCCGCAGAAAGAGTAATCTGGACACCTTTTTTTGCTACTAGTGCATCATTGAAATGTTTCACCTGACGAGTTGTCAGCGATAATTTATTTGCACCACCAGTCATTTGGTTGGGTTTCAACGTGATTGTGGTTCCACATCGCTTAGCCGATTCTGATTGCAATTTTTTGATTTGACCAGGAGTTAACGCAACACTAATAACACTATATGACATTATACATAATTGATTGATTCTAAATCGTTTACAATTTCAATTACATGTTTTCCACTGGTGCATCTACCACTCTCATTCTTCCACCAACACCTTCAAGTAGCATTGATTTATCACTGAGAATGACAGCAACCGCTCTATAATTCGGGATAAGGATAGGAGGTACCCCACCAACTGGTGGACCAGTCGGACGGGTTACACGGGCTCTAAAGTGTATATCAACGACAGATTGTCTCATCAAATCGAGATGTTCCAATGAGAAGTAATAGATCGGATAGAGGCTTTTAAAATCCAATTGTGATATTTGCAAACCAGTATCCACATTTAGATCACGTGCCATAAACGACAATAGGTTATGATACACGCGTGCAATATGATTCTGACCGTAATCAAGTTGTATATCCTCGGATGGTTCCTGCTGTCCGTTTATTCTCAGCGAGACTTCACTAACACCTAACTGATCAAATATCATATGGCTTCGTTCTTGATTACCAACTCGCGCATTATTCTGTAACGCTACGAATATATGACGTGGAGCTGAAACACCTTGTTTTGATGCCAGGTGCCATGTGAATGTACCATCAACACTGTCCTGTTTAATATCCGTGGTCACTGATAACCAACTCAACAATGACTTTCCTCCTTGTTCCATAAATGATAATAATTTTTCTTCTGCTGTGATTGATGGAGTTAATACTGGCATCCATAATGCTAGTTTTGATAAAATGACTTTACCGGCAGCAACCCCAGCATTACGCCAGATTGCATCATCATCAGTACCCTTTCGTACAAGCGATACTGTGTGTTTAGCTCCATAAATAACTTTTCGGACGTTTCTACAGAATCCAAATATATGATGCAGTGGAATCGCACATGAAAATCGTCGATGCTGCCCATGCAACGTTGCTACACGTGTTGCAAATCCTAAATTGAGATTACCATTAACGCCTCCGAGAATATCAAACGCAGCTCCGGGTCTAGTTCGACGTTCTGGATTAGCTGCTTCCTGTTGATCGGCTTCTGCATTATCTCTTGCTGTTAACACTTTAATGAATTGAAGGTGGTCAGCGTTATCAGAGGTATCCTTTGCAAACATCATAGATGGACCCGCTGATCTTGTATAATCATCAGAATATCTCGCTAACCCTATGATTGTTGTAGCCACATCAACTTCACGGTCAATGGATTCAATTTCTTTTCCATCAATGAGATATCTTGCACTTTCAAATAACGCCATTATGCCGTTATTAACAAAACCAACTCGTGTAGTTGGGTTATTGTCATATGGTGTATTAGCAGCATCATTGGTTACAAGTTCTCCTTCGATTTCGATAAATGCCTCACACGGTAGGAAGTATTTACTGGTATCATGAACTTGAAGTTCAATTCGCGATCGGAGATCTGGTTGTACTGCGTGATAAGAATAAAATTGAAAATCGCGTACAGAATCATCCTTGCCAACTGGGGCGTCTATATCAAATGCTGGATCAGGTGACCTTTTGAACATTTTATTCTATTTATCAGAGTCTAAATCGCGATTTCCCATTTCATCGTCGTGTTTTTTTAAAGCCACTTCCTGCTATCATGTTTGCTATCATGTTATTTTGGTCCTCTTGATTTATCAAGGGAGTCACCATCGACGCTAATTTTTCATCTACTGCGTTATTTATAATTCTACTAACACTTGCAGGCATTTCTGCTGTAGACGGTAACGGTACCGGTTTCTTTTTTCGTCTCACTAATGATGTTATTTTATTCTTCGCAGTTGAAAACGCTTTTCCAGCAAGATCTCCAACAGCACCAATACCCTTATCACGAATAACATCAATTGCTTTCATTCCTAGTTGTTTAGCCAACGGCATCACTTTTGGAGCCATTCTCGCAAATAACCCTGCAATGGTATTACCTAAACCATCTCCGTAGTATGCTCTATAAACCGGAAACCGTGAATTAACTACGTAGACGGGGGTTGGTTTATCATGATTGTAGTGTATGATCATTATTTTAAATCAGAAACAATTTTTCAATTGACTTTTTTAATTCAGTCTCGGTGATTAATCACTGTGATACCCATTTGCTAACTCGTCAATGAAATCTCGATATGTGCTGATATCCATGATACCACCCTGAAATAACCGTCTACAGATATCAGCTGCTTCATTAATTATTTCTGGAGAGTTATTTCCAGCTCGGAACCCTCCGATGAGAACCTCTAATCGTGATATATCACTGAGAACACTACCAGGACATGAAACACTGGAATCTTGCAATCCGCTTCCGCTATAACCAGTTGCTTCATCCATTTTTTCTTCTTCATCCATGAGTTGTAAATAACTAAGAGGATCATCATCATCACGTGGTATTTGTTGTTTTTCAGGCGAGAAAAATATCTTTGCAGGTTGTTGTTTTTTAGGTGAAAAAGATATTTTCTTTGCAGGTTGCTGTCGCCGCCTTTGCAATTTTGGTGGTTTTTGTTGTTGTTTTAGTTCTTCAAATTGATTATACACTTCACCCACCATCTTGATATATTTGATGTATGATGCACTATCTGTCTTTTTTTGACTTTTTCCAGTTTTGATCTTATAGAATATATCAGCCCAGTGAGTTATACTTCTAACAAACTTATGATGTTCTGGTTTCAACATATTTTTCCTGTTTTCATAAGTCGAAACAACAAGCGCAGGAATTTCTGTTGAATCAGTCTTATCAATTGCTGCTAACCCTTCCTCGTTAAATCTCACGCGTAAATCATCTACTGTTCTTTTTGATTCCATTTTTTGTACAGCCTGTTCTGTTTGTTCAGTTTTCGCTGCTATTTTTTCGAGTTCACCGATAACAGATTTTCCCGTCTCGGGATCATCTCCCAGTATAGCGCGCTCTACTCCCTTCGTTGCTGTTGTTACTGGTTTAAACAATTCTTCAGATCCCGCAGCAAAATCAGTCTGAAAACTCTGTCGTTGTTGCAGTTTATTCCGTACAGAGTCACGAATTGGTACAAATCTCTTAATTGCATCTAATCGTTCACGAGCTAATCGGGTTGTTAATGCTTCATTGACCATTATTTGAAATCAGAAACAATGTTTCAATTGCAAAACAATTTTTCAATCCCGACCTAACAGACGAAAACACTTTTTGTTACATGTCAGACATGTCGGATGATTTTTAACACAGACATGGAAGTGTTATTTCATCCTATAACAGCTTCTACGATCGGTGTGGAAACGGCACTTTTTCATATAATAATAAAATGTAATGTGCCGATTCCACATTTTGAATTTTTTAGTGTATTTGATACCGGACCAACCAGCCATCAATTTTTTATTCACTGATTTTGACATTGTCAATCGAAAAATGCTAAAAAAAAATAAAATCTCAATGAGGGACGGAATGATAAATGGTCGGGCAATCAAATAATGATAAATAGTCGGTCAATCAAAATTGTTCATTTTCTTGAATTAACGCTCGTAGGTTTCTAACTTTAGAATTAACCTCCTTTTTCAATTCGTATTCGTACCCCAATTCTTTTCGTATTCGTTCTACGATGGTATACAACGGAGCGAACACACTTACGTCACTGGAGAATGCGAGAGAGTCCTTAATAGAATTCTGAATTCTCTTGATGAGCGCATACTTCTTTGGCAGCATGTATTTATTGTTGTTAACTCCGTATTCTATATCCTGAAAATCAGACATGATTTGATCAGGATTTAACCCATCTGATAGTTCAATATCCCAACCTTTCAATTTTGAAATCTCGGATATGATGCTATTCATGTTTTCAGAATTCATTATTCTATAGCAATGACATATTTCTAAATGAAAAATATGACGCATCAGACATAACTAAATTTAATTTTTTGTTCGGTCTTTTTTGAAATAGCCGTCTTGGTTATTCCCTCTGCAACGAATCGTACTGAGGATATACAAATATCGAAGTGCCTACTGGCTTCATTCATTGATTGAAATATTTTTTCTTCGTTAGTTATCGTATTCAAAGATTTCACAGGTCTCGCTTTTTTCGAGTATTTCCCAGTCCCCCCTCGTTCGGAATTTTCACTTTGTGTGATAGCCTGCAGATTTGATAAAGAATTGTTTTTCGGATTAGAATCGATATGATCAATAACAAAATCATCCTCGATCAATCCATTGAAACACTCGTACACGAAACGATGGCAGTAATATTTCTTCTTTCCAGCACCAAACATCAAATACCCCATACCATTATCCCACCCAACTGGTTTCTTCAGTCTGCGGTTTCTTACAACACCATCACTGGATGCTTCATAATTTGTGATCACAGGGTGTTGTCTGAATTCTTGGTTCATTTATATATTATACTATTGTTTGTCTAATTCATTGTTTGGTTTAATGATAAATCTTTCGATGTAGTCTTGAGGAGTTCTTATGATTTTATCCTTGATACTGACTTTGTCAGCGTCAAGAATACTGACTTTGTCAGCGTCAGGGTCATAATTTCTGATTGATTGTCCATTTTTTATTCTTTTATCATAATAACGCTTCAATTCCCTATATCGTTTACCACCACAATTCAAACACAACCGTGATTTCCCCCTAACCCCAACTCCACATAGAATACAGGGTAACGGACCAAGGCTTCCACGACGAAAGCTTTGCATATGATACCCACAAAACTCACTTCTGCATGATTTGTTACACGGGATTACTGATCCAATCATAAGCCACTTGCAGTGATTCATTATATAAAAATCTTTCATTTAAATGCTTGTTTTAATTATAGCATGAAGGAATTAAGGAAAACGCCTTCGAAAAATGCTGAATTCAATGTTGATAAAGAGTTTAAGAGATTATTAAAAATCAATCCTAGATTTAATCTCGATAGACCCAAAAAACGTATCAAACGTCCAAGAGACGGAAACATGAAAGAGTTTAAGAGATTATTAAAAATCAATCCTAGATTTAATCTCGATAGACCCAAAAAACGTATCAAACGTCCAAGAGACGGAAACATGAAAGAGTTTAAGAGATTATTAAAAATCAATCCTAGATTTAATCTCGATAGACCCAAAAAACGTATCAAACGTCCAAGAGACGGAAACATGAAAGAGTTTAAGAGATTATTGAAAATCAGTCCTAGATTTAATCTCGATAGACCAAAAAAACGTAACAAATTTAATCTCGAGAAACCAAAAAAAGCGTCCAAGAAATTACCCTGGAAGGATGCTCAATTCAATCTCGATATAGTCTCTGATACACCAAAGAATAAAATTCTTGATAAAGCCATGATTAATAAAATCAGAGATTGTTTCAATGAATTTAAGCGTGATGGAGCATCCTATTGTTGGTCAACATTTCGAATTGATGGTGTTGTTGACGCTACCATGAATGATGAAAAAGCAGCAGTGATAATTTCACATGTTGGGGAAAAACGGTATTTTTTCCGAATCAAATTCATTATTGAAGTCGATGGCAAATGGATTATTAGGGATAAATTTGAACCAATCCTCAAGAATAAAAAAGCTGTCATTGTGAGTAGAGATTCCAAACCAGGGATTCTAACCGGCATTGACAAACCATACTACGAAAGATCTTATCCCGTAACAGCAATGGTTTATGGGCTATATCCGTTAAATGATAAACCCGATATCGCAAAACTAGCTCCTATGAAATATTCGTCAGGGCTTAATTGTGTAGCAACACGGGTAATGGAGCACTTCACAAATGCATCCCGAGGAAATAAACTAACTGATCTAAGACGAAAAAAAATAACCGAGTGGGAACTGACAGTGAAACAGAACGGTGCAAAGATTTCTGATATAGCTAAGTTAGAAACATCATTAAGATTTCCAATAACAGTTATGACGATAACCGGAGAGGTTTTATACGAACCGAAATATAACAAAAATGGAGCACCAATACAGATTATTGATCATAACAAACACGCGTGGACACCTGCGGTAACAGTATTTCCACGAGAACGAAACGTGAAATATATCCCTAAGGAGTTCGTCGGGGATGTTTTCTATGAAGAGAGATTATTTGATGCTATTAATGCGTTGTGTAAGGATGATCCTGTGTCAGTGTGGTTACTTAGAAGTGATGAAGGATTCGATCAATTTGTAAAACCAAATGGTGAATTATATCGCGTTGAAGAATTAGATAACAGAATGAGAAAAATCGCTAATGATTTTTCACCGGAGAGTTTCCATGAAAAACTACTCACGGATAGTTTTACTATTCCATCAGTGGTAGCTCACTTCGCAAGAGAAAAAAACTCATGGCGTCCAACACGAAGTGATTTTCTTGAGGATGTTAAATCGAGTTGCGTCGAATTTGGTCATGGAGGATTGTGGAATACGAAATACTCACGTGATGGTATGATTTCAATTGATATAGCCGCGTGTTATCCCGGAAGTTTTCTCGGGTATGGGGAATGCGCTGAGTACTTCAAACGATTTGGACACCCAACACATGAAATGACTCGTGTTGCGATTAATGGACCATTACCTGATTTTGATTTAACCGGATTCGCTCGTGTGATATCATTCGAATTAGCTACAGGGTTACATCCGTGTAGTTATGTTTGGCTCGGTAGACACCTATCTGAAAAGGCCTGGATGCCAATAGTGTTACTACGATATATGATTGATTGTGGTATGCTAATATCGTTGATTGTTTCCGAGGCTATTATATGCTATCGAGCTCAGAAAGAAGTTTGGCTACCACAACCCGATCTAGATCGTATAATCAACGAACTACGAAAACAATTCCCTGATTTCAATGAAGAAGAAATCATAAATTGGTCTAAGAAGTTATTTGAAATTAAAAAAGAACAAGCAAAGGATCTCGGACGAAGAATAATCGGTAAATTCACTCAAGGTGGACGGTACGACAACGCAAAATATTCTTCGCGGTTGATCATAGATGTCGCTGAATACGATTTTCTTGTAGCGGATTTAATGAAACAGGGAAAACTTGTATCCCGTAAGGATGCTTTTCTATCCAATGGTGAGAAAATGGGTACGGTTGTTACCTACTGTGATGGATATAATTCCCAGTACACACATTTGAGAAGTTCAATGCTAGCCTATGCTTCTATTAATCTATTTTCGATGATAAATAGATTTCCTAATACCGCGGTTAGAGTGGCCACTGATTCGATGTATATACACAATAAGTACAAATCAGCTGTAGCTAAATTCACAGATCCCGAAGAAAATTGGGGGCGTTGGCGATTTAAAAGGGAGATGCTACATGAGTATTGTGAATCCGCAGACGTTGCCATGGATGATAAATATCTTTGTTGTAACCGCGCTGAAATTCAATCAGAATTTTCTAATGCACCACCGGTATCTGATCCAATATGTCGATACAAGACAGTTTATTTAAACGGTTGTGGTGGGTCAGGAAAGACAACTCGTGCAATTGAATTATTTCGTCGGTCAACCATGATTGTGCTAACACCGACTCACAGACTCGCCAGAGAGATGATACAACGAGGGGTAAATGCCTGCACCTACCATAGTTTCTTTCGATGGAAGGGTGACAAATGGACTCCTGATCGAATGGGTGATAAATTCATTCCTGAAATCATAATCTGGGATGAAATATGCACAGTGTCATTAGATGTATTACAAACATTTCTTGAGTGGTTGTTAAACAAAAACACAAAAGTCGTCATGTGCGGTGATCACGGTCAACCACCACCATTTGTCGGTGCATCTCCACATGAATGGCTAAAGGGTTTTGTAGACTACTATGAAGAAATCACCACTGATTATAGATCACTTGATGAACGATTACGAGAATTTAAGAAACTAATTAGATTACAACCGGATAGAATCCAGTGCGAAATAGCGCGTGAAGTGATTTCAGAAACTCAAATAAACGATTTCTGGGAAACATGGAGACCAAATGATTTGATAATTGCAAGTAGAAAAATAGTCAGGGATACACTTCAGATGAAGTTATTTGAATTGCATAAAGAAAAATTTGCAACGCTTCCAGTACCCCTTTGTTATAGGCCATCGGATACACGAAAACAGAACACTGAAGTTGATATTCCAGGACAGAGTGAAAAACAAATTCTGGTATTAAATGATATTGTGCTGGTTGATATCAATGTCGTTGAAGATGCATTGCGTGCTAATAAATCCCCGTGGACTCTAGGATACGCAGCAACAATACACTCTTCACAGGGATTGACTATATCGGATACAATTGTTTGGATGGTGGATAATCACATCGAATGGTCGAATTTAGTCTATCTCGCAGTATCCAGAGTACGAAGAATAAATCAGCTTCGAAGAATTGTTTTCGATGATAATGACACCACAATAAATGATATTGATGTTAGCATCATTAATAAAAAACTCTCCGGTTACAAACAACAGGACAAAAAAAAACAACGAGAATTTGATATTGATGCTGAATTAATAATAGCTTTGAAGAAACAACAGAATAATCACTGCGCGAGTTGCAATTGTATAATGCGTTGGCAGTATTCGGATAAGGATCCTCGCCAATTCACCGTAGACAGAAAAAATAACAGTCTCGGTCATGTCAGAAATAATGTGATGTTGACTTGTCTTGAGTGCAATAGACGCAACGGTGCTAGTTAAGACCATGCGGTGGCAATTGAGTATCCTCGGGAATCACTTGTAATTGTTGTCGAGTAAAACCCCGCTGAGGGGCAGTTGAATCCAGTTTATAGACTGGAGGTCTACCAGTTGATCGTGTTATAGTAGATATCTTATGCGTAGTGACGCTCCAAATAGGATCAGTAGCCCTTTTTCTACCCCCTTCAAGCTCTCCTGGTTCGTATAAGTACCTCACAATGACATTACTACCAAGAATTGGTTCTTTGAAATCTTTTTGTGGTTGTACGGGTATTGACTTCTTTTTAATCGCGTTGATAGGTTTCATGTTGATTGTTCTAGTAATCTCGTTATTCAGTGCAGTAATCACAGATGGTAATCTTTTAACCCATTCACGGGATCGCTTTTCTTGGATGAATTCTTTTGCGTATTGATATCCAAATAACCGTTCAGCAAGAGTCCGATTAAATCGTTCTACAATGGCCTGATCGCGATGTAGCGCAGTATGCCCTCGTCGTATGGTGACATTATGATGTTTCATTGTAGATAATACTGCACCCTGAAATTCCTTACCAGGATCAACCTGCAATAGATTTGGCCAGTGCAGAGGACCTCGTCGATAAATCCTCTCAAATGCAGAAGCAACTTCAGTGGCTGATTTTGTTTTTAACGGTTCTGCTTCTTTGTATCGACTTGCAATATCAACTACGGTTAGCGCGTATTTGTAACCACGATCATGTGGCAGAAATAATATATCAGCCTGATGAACTTCATTAGGAGCGGTCACATCAAAATGCGAGAATTGAATTTGTTTAGGCGGTGGTAGATAAATTTGCCATAGTGCCTGTTTGGATAACCAATTAGCCGCAGTGGTTTTTTTCACTTTTGCAGCGCTAGCGAGTTTATGGACTGCTGATTTACCCCTCCAGTATCCTCTTGGGGAATAATAAATTGATTCCATATTATTAATTACCGGCACCTAACATCAATTTGCTTTTCATAGCCGATTTTATCAAAAATGAAGCCAATTTTTCTTTGAAGGATTTATCAGGAATAGCATTTAACGCATGAATTAATTTCACATCTGCTAGATGTCTGTGTTGCAGATTGCTGCTTTTATAAGCAACATCATGAAGGTGACAGGCCTTATCAATGGAGTTTATTGGTTCTTCACCGGGGTTGGGTTGATTTTGATTATTGAGTCTGATATCAAGTCTGGTTCCCGGTCCACAGTAGCTATATCCGGGAAGGTGCTTTTCTCCGGGGTACTTTGCCCATGGGGTTCCAGGGAGCTTTGCCAATTTGGCTGCGATATCACCTCCTCGTTTTTTTTTAAATCAGATTTCATAGACACAAATCTAAATTTCCTTGTACCACATTGCATGCATTTACCAGAAAGCGCTGATCGGTTATTTTTAGTTGTAACTGTCGTCACATCATCTGTGCCAGTACGCGTTTTGCACTTCACACAATATAGATCCATAATTTATGTATAGAGATATGGATATAATTGATTTTTCAGCGACTAAAAGAAGAGAACCGGTTAAGCATCATGCAGCGCTACCAAACTCTATCCGGATGATTATAATCGGGCCATCTGGATCCGGTAAAACGCAATTGTTGCTCAATTTAATAATGAGATGGATGAAGTGGGATAAGTTGTATTTAATTGCTCCTAGCGTAGATGATCAACGATGTTATGAAGTGCTAAAAGATTTTAACGAGAATGCATCAGAAATTAGCGGTGAGAACGCCATTGAATTTATAACCGATATCGATGAAGCACCGAGTATTGATGATATTGATGGAGATATTAACAATTTAGTCGTATACGACGATATAATGTTGGATAAACAAAAAAATCCTGCTAGGATCTTTTCCCGGGGGCGTCACAAAAACACTGACGTGATATATGTCACTCAACGCTACACTCAGGTTCCAAAAGTCATCAGAGATAACTGCAATTTATTGTCTGTATTCAACGGAGTTGATACTCATACTCTTAGAAATATTTGGCAGACATGGTGCTCTGATATGGACTTCAATCAATTTCGAGATTTCTTTAGTCATGCTCAGTCGACTCCGCACGGATTCGCAACAATAAATCTACATGATCCTCGGACACGATATCGTATCGGACTGGATCAAATATTCGGTTAAAATCATTTATTATTTTTTGTTAACCCAGTGATGAAATCACTAAGCAGCAGAGAGGGTGGATGACAACAAGTTGCGACCAAAATTAATTAAAAAATCGTTTTCATTTTTTTAGTTAAAATGATTTCGTAGGGAGATTTCAATCAATTTTTTGTCTGAAAACGTTGTAGGATTCGCCATCTTTTGGTTAAAATAAGATTATAGGACGGCTCGTTTTAGGATTTCAATCAAATTTTGTCTAAAAACGTTGTAGGATTCACCCTCTCTGCTGCTCAGTCTCTAACATACACCTGTATCTGTGGACCGTCAAACAATGGTGTAGCTGGCAAAGATTGAGCAACACTTGAGTTACTGGCACACTGGCAGCTAGGCCGATCCGATAATCTTTACCGAGTTTGGGGCCGATTTCGCGGCCTAACTAGAAGCTAGTCTGATATTTATGTGAACCTTCAATATCCAAAGCCTCCCCTACCCCCTTACAGGATGACGCATAGGTAACGTGGCTGCTATGTACGCAAGTCAACAATTATGATCAGTTCGTGCTTACAGTTGTTAAAGAAGTTGTAGGTGATTTTCTATGAAGGTATTCCTAATGTCCATTATCTATCATACTGGCATTACATTTCATATAGTTTCCGGACATTTACAGTATGCACAAAATCATTGTGCACTAATTTACATGATGTAAGTTAATTTCACCACTCAATATGGTGTTCTATGCTAACTAGTTGCACATAGGTACTTCATCTCTGACGTTGGGTCCCATTATAAATTTATGCCGACAAGCAACCACACTGTTTGCTGCCAAAAATAGTTTTACTTCGTAATGATTGTACCTGGAAATAATCATGATACCGATGTGTTTTACCATGCAAATTATGTCATCAGAGTAAGTGCGATAGGTTCATATTAGGTGTTAGATAAACATCGGGTTACCCAAAACAAGATAGTTTATATGCCATAACAAAAACCCAGATGTGGCTGACGGTAAGCTAGCAATATAAGGAGATGTAACAAACCTAAAACTTGAAAAGATATGATAATCTTTGGTTTGAGTTGTCACTTGCATACAACAGTCTGGTCTGAATAAGAACAAACCAGCAATATTCTAATTTAACATGTCCAACAGGCAAAACCAGCAACGCACTAACTGAACCACCAGTCCGACAGGCAAAACAAAGCATACTACGTGCGGAAAAATGGAAATAGGCTGGGAAAATGAAAATATGCAAGAGGGATTGGAATTAGTCTTGTCCTCCGTCAAGTTGGGTGAAGAAAGAAACCTCTATTACGATCTTTCTAATTAATCGTTTGCTGTTAAAAATAATTTTTTAAATCATGAAAGTGATTTCTACAAGAGTCTATTTCGAGCTATCGTTGATAACAGGTTGTTTTTTAAATAATGCATAATTAGATAAAATCCGTCACAGCTATGTATTAATCATACATGTAAAGATCTAATGAGAGGATTGTGCTAACAACTGTATTCCAGAAACCAACCCAGACTTAAAAAAAAACATGATCACTGGGACTCAAAAAGTATTTACTTTCAATGATTTGTGCGCATATAAAGTTTCATGACGACAAGCAATATTGTCTGAAGAGCTGCTGACCTAAACATAAAACAGGACAACATTTGATAAAAACAAATAGCTTAAAACTAATCATTCATAGTTATACGGTGAAAACTTCCCTTGGTAATGGGCAGGGGGACTGGGTCTCTATTACAAGATTCAAAACAAGTTTGATTATATGAATAATCTAAAATTTCTTTGACAATTATATGCTTCAACTTAATTCTAACCAATCATTATTGCTTCAAGTCAACTTGATGACCAGAAACACAATTAAATATATTGATAAATAACTGACATCAGTCGAGTGTCAGCAGCAAATATGATAAATTCATCAGAAATTCAGCAAGAATATTACCTGAAAACTGAAAAGAAATCGTGGAGTTTAAAAAAACTCCTGAAAGGTTTATGCAGTATCTTCCATACAGGACAATATCCGAGATTTCGATCTACCTTTGACTTGGCATCTTTCAACATTTAAAGTAAAGAGTCAGTCAATGCGTTTATATCATGGTAGTGAGTAATCTCCATTATTCTAATTAATACAAAATAGTTGGATTCACCTGCATATATTTGCTAAAAAGTCTGCAGCAGTAAGTTAATTTTTAGTCATCTAATAATTTGTGTCATCGTCATCATTGAATGGAAAGCTACCCGTAAGCACTGGCGGATCTACAGTATAAGGGAGTTTTTTATAGCTGCCTACACGTATTAAATTTTCTGCACTGGTTCTTGTGGAAATTCAAAAACACGAGTCAAGAGCTATAACCATGTTCAGCAATGTTATAGGAAACTGATAACCTAACTCACTCAAAAGTCACATCAATATTTGGCTGCATACCAAATATGATTTGCATCAAATAATAATGAATGGAATTATTATTGTGTCAAAGTCGTCTGCTACGCATTACATGGCAGGCCTGAACAATATTTACCGAGACTGTCACACACCTGTTAAAATGACACGTGTTTATCTTACTGTCTCAGGTGCTTCAATATAAAAGCTAAACTCAGCAGAGCAGTGTGAGTTAGGGGGAGAAAAGATCTTGTCATTTTAAAAAAAAAAAAAAAATGATATAGGGTTTGAAAATATATTGGGGCGGGGAGCAAGCGACTTGTACTCTTTTCCTGAAACCTGATAATATTTTAAGACTTAAAAATACGTAGAAAGATTCTATGCAGGTTAAATTTTTCAACTGAGCACACTGGAGTTTTCCATGACCAAAACAATATAGTTTTTTTACGATAAATAATGAACGAGTCAAACATGTAAATACAATTTCATGTACCCAAAGAGCTAGGCAAGAATGAGAAAGGTTATAATTCCATACTAATAAAAGTTTATTAAAGTGAACCAGACTGTAGCCCAGAATAATATGATTTTCAGATGTCCTATCAGCCACCCATCAGCCCAAAATGACCTAAGAAACTAGTGCTAGATTGTTTCTAATTCTCAATTTACTTGGACGCTGTGCAAATACATGTATAAATGCATTTTTTCCGTGGTCGAAATCAGAATAAGTTAATCAGTGTTATGTTTGATTATTCATTACATTTGTAAACCAGGATATAATTGAAGGAAGAAAATATTGAATTGAGAATAAACGTTACAAATGTTGCTCGTTCAAACAGGTACAGAGAGAGAGAGAGAGAGAGAGAGAGAGAGAGAGAGAGAGAGAGAGAGAGAGAGAGAGAGAGAGAGAGAGAGAGAGAGACTCGTATACGACTCGTATAAGGCACCGTTAAAACATTGTTATCAAGTCGTCATTTGTATCAATGTATACCACACTATCGCATACAGCCAATCTACTAATCTACTGAGATTACTTTAACACTTTACATCCGTAATGTGGTTATACAAAACGACTCTAAACGCATAGTTTATGGAAGTGAATTTATATTATGTAGGGAATCAGTTATTTGTCTTCAATTCAGTTATGAGGACAAGAAAGATAGTGTTGTGACTGTCGATGCGACGGTGAAGATATCATAGATAGATAGATAGATAGATAGATAGATAGATAGATAGATAGATAGATAGATAGATAGATAGATAGATAGATAGAGTGTGTGTGTGTGTGTGTGTGTGTGTGTGTGTGTGTGTATGTGTGTGTGTGTGTGTGTGTGTGTGACTAGACGTTTTATATTTTCTCATTAAATTGACATGCATCATTCTTATTCCAACACTTTATTGTGTGTTATTGTGATACTGTGATACCCACATTTTGTCCGTCCTACTCTTTCACTCGTTCTCCTCTACGTCACTACCCAAATTTTCTTCAAACTATTTGGATGGGTGATGATTCAGTAAATATTGTTGTTATGTTGCCCGTATATGCAGCAGAATGAATCACTTTTGCTTCCCATCACAGGGATTCTCTCATAAAAATAGTAATTGACTATTATAATCTGAAATAATTTCAGGACTTGAATTAGACATCCTCACTACGCGAGTCTCTTAACATCTTTCATGCAGTGTTTTAAGAAGAATAGTTGTCAATTTGACGCGGTCTTAAATCAGACTCAGAAGCAACAGATTTTTCAACTCACTACCTTACTTAGCAGTCTTATAAGATAAAATCAGTGTCGGGTATTTGTCAGGCGATACATATAATCTTACATTTATACTCATATAATAAACGTTACGGACGTCATTGAATAGTTTTAATCTTTATTTGCTAAGGTTCTCAGAAGCAACATATTTGTCAACCCCCTCCCTAACATTTTTTGGCATGAGCACTGAGTTTACAAATGATGATTTATAAAACATCAATCCTATGATAATACTTTGTTCAACTATTTGGAATGTCCTGGTCATATACATTGCTTCATTTATCATCGAATGTAACTCTTTTAATTATTTTCATGCATTTAGCATGAAACAATATATTCAAACATTATGTAAGCATTCCAATACACATTATATGTGTTGTGATAGAGATTATGTCCATTTGTTTGCAATATTAAAGATCGAAACATTTCTATCTCAGCACATTGGGGTCTACTTTGACCTTTAGCTGTTCTCGTTCATTAATATTCTTGGATGTATAGCTTGGAAAAAGAAAAGAAAACAACATCGACAACAAGTAACAAGCAAAGAAAAACAGAGAAACGTTACAAGGTATAAATGCCAAAATGGAGACTGGAACAGTCAAAGGAAAAGACGGTCTAAATGGTTCAGTATAGAGATCCAAACTGGTGCCTTTATCTGATTTTTAAACATTTTCAACTGAAAGTGGAGTTTTATCTTAGAAAGTAGATGCATGTAAGTTTGTCGCTTTGTATTGACCTTGAGCATGTCACGGACAAGGAGATTTCGTTTCTGTATTTTTTAATCTGAAATAAAGGCTGCTGATATTTATTCAAGTTTAAATTTTAGTAATAAACTAAGCTAATACATTGGCGTATTATGCCATAAAACAACACAGAGGTAAAAAAAAAACCATATATATTAGCAATTATATTTTGTGTATGAACCTCCAAACAATATATTCTCATTTAACTTGGTTGCCAGCCTTGAGAGAAACAACAGTACTACTCCCTTTATCTTCCTGCTTTATATGACAAAACTCGCTGTACCTCTTCATATAAACTCCAGAAGAAAGGTAAGCGCAGTATGGAAATTTTATATTGCGCTATTCGTTAGAGCTTTTATTATTATTATTCTACCCTTCTATGCCGATTTTTTTTTAAACCTTTGGAACACTATTTTGCGCTATTTTTTATCTTCAAGTTACATTTAAAGTAATATTTTATTTTAGTAGATATATAATTATAAATGGCGATTGATCGCAAATATTGTAAATATATTTTATCGGAAAAGAATTATTTAGATGAATATCGTGAAGGAAAATATAAAGAGAAACCGAAATACGGTGATTTTATTTATGATACAGGTATTCGAACTACTTGTTTTAATTTTTCAATGACAGGTATTATTGAGTGTTGGTCACGGTCGATCGCTGCGAGAGCGCTAGGTGTACCACCAAGTAGATTAACAAATATAAAAAACGGAGTTAATTATTTAATATCGCCAGATAAATCAGTCTGGGTGATATATAACACTGACAATGATATTTTAATGCAGTGGATGTATTCTTATTAATGGAAGATGTAAAGTCAGTAATGTTGACATGTCACCTGATCAAATTTGAACTGACTGGCTCTTTTCTTAATAGAACTATCTATACAAACTCAACCTTGTTCTCTCTGGAATTATCATCGGAAAGTCGATTTCTCTGTTGTTTCAGTATTACCGCATCTGAATCATCCTTAATAAGATATAATGTAATGTCTCACACAAAATATAGTGTTCTCTCTCTCTCTCTCTCTCTCTCTCTCTCTCTCTCTCTCTCTCTCTCTCTCTCTCTCTCATATCCACATACATTCAATATAATGTGATTCGACGGTAAAGAGTCCTGCCATATTAACAACTTGTTATAATCTCAATATATTTACACAGTGTCAGATAAGTCGACTCCCTTGAAAGCAGAGATCTTATCGGTATTAAGCGTTCTGCAAAATGTAGTTAAAAAGTTAATGCAACAAAAGGAGGTGAAACTTTATATCCTATACAGGTTTTAGTCCCAGTGTGTCCAGATTTAAACTAGAAGAGAGATAAATGACTAATAAACTACAAGGCTTTCAAAGCATCTTTTAATCATACGAGTATAATCAGATCCGTCCAAATAAATATAATTTCTTCATTGGAGTACATTCTCATAGTCAGATCAAATTAAGAACCTTCATAAATCGGTCGATCGATCAATAGAGAGAGAGAGAGAGAGAGAGAGAGAGAGAGAGAGAGAGAGGACAACACTCATTTGTAATAATTAAAATCTACAATCTCATTAAAATATATAGCTTAATAGTTATGTTTGTATTGCAATAAGTCCTGAAAATAAGACATATGGGCACAAAGTCGAAATATTTGTCAATGCTGCTGTCAAGAGAAACGCACACAGATGAGACGTTGTATAAACGTATTAGATGTTTTGAACTTGTTGTCATTACCATGTTAAATTTAGATGACATAAACAGATGAAAATAGGACTGAGAATCTGGCATTCAAAGGGTTCAATAGCTCACTTTTCAAAGTACACTCTCTTATCGGCAAGGGCTGTTAACATATAGATTTAAGTGATGCAATAGTCAATATAAAATGGATCAACGCATTTAAATGTCAATACTTCGATATTCTGAAAGGAACCACAAACTTACTGTTTAGATTTAATAACGATTTAACAAAAATGTTTACCTAAATGAAACACGGAGCAGTCTAACAAACCATATAGAACTAAATCTGCTAATTACGTATTCCTACATTAGGATCAATCGTTTTAATGAGACAGTCACAAAAGTAAACTCATCTCTTCCAAAACTATATAGCAGTTGTTCATTCATCATATATTAGCTACCATCATGTGATCTTCTGCAAATGATTTGTCCAAACCTATATCGCTAGTAATGCTTCATTATGAACCAGCAATGTTCACGTCAAAGCATTTATTCTTGTCCGAGCAGTCCTTTTCAAATTACACACGGTATCTATTAAACTGCCATGATTGTTACTTTGATAACCAGTTTATCATCCTTTACCAGCCTTTCCAACTCACTGTGACGGATTGATCTCAGAAATCCATATCCTATATTTCTTTCAGTGCAAGGCTTCTGGAAACTAAAATGGCTTGGATCAGCATCGAAACTGTCAACAAATTTATAGTTACTTGACTCTGGGTCAAATACATGCAATGTAAATTTTCCCCTGAATGGCCAATTCAGATTGTCATCCTCCAGGCTTCTGACAATTACGATATATACTGTCATACAAATATCTCCTTCGACGTCTTCGCCATTTAAGAATACCTTCAATTTCATCTTTACACAATTAGGTGTGATGAAGGGATCGCTTATTAGTGCCAAATGCCTGTTTGTCATGGCCTGCCTCTTCTTCTCTGCAAATGTACAGATTTCCATAATGTTACCGCCCATCCCGTGCACTCCATCTTGAATTTGATCTGCTATCATTGGCATTGGTAGAGCACGAGGACAAAGTCTTGTAAGGTGCTCAAACACAAAATCCTCCAGTACTCCGACGCGAAAGTGGAGTACTACATTTGAGTCGGATATTTCTTGAAGTTGTCTATGTAATGCGGCGATCTGTTCTTCCTTTCGTCTCAAATTAGCTTCCGCGGCAACAATTCGCTCATGAGCATGTTCATTATTTTCTTCCAAGTTTCTTTTAACTACAATGATCTCTTCCATCAGGGTTGTCAGCATTCTGTGGTCAGCTTGACTCTCATCTTGCGAGTTTCTCAGTCTAATACTATACTGATGTATCTTATGACGGAGATCGGAAGAGACAGATTGCAATTTTGTATGCGCCTCTAGAGCCCTCAAATCAGATTTCAAACAAAAAATAAGCAGAAACTTTGAATGTCTCTGTAGTGAAGTATGTTCATGTTCTAACAGTTCTGTGTCGGTTCCCCTAAAATCACACCCGATACATTCAAACTGACATTTAACATCATTTTGTTGTGAAGACCTTATGCACGAAATATCATCAGTTAGCGTTGTAGCGTTTCTAAACGGGCAACTTCTCTCGTGTTCACTAATGCGTTCCTTCGTTAATTTTTCATTGCATCCCCTTTGTCTATACTTGCATAAAACAAGTCTCACTTTACCTTCGCTGTGTGTACGTAATCGTAGCTTCTCTTCGGAAGACATACTATATAAAATAAAATGAAAAGAGAACACAGTATAAGTGAAACGTGGCTCGCACCATACCGTTTGACTTTGAATTCGAAATAAAATGATAAGACAAGAAAGACTGCTCATAAAACTGTTTGCCTCTAATGCATTTTAAGATGTAAAATTCACATTCTGTTCGATACATTAATAACAGATGAAGGAAGTCTTTAACTGTTTTGTTATCAGTATGGAATGGATATTGTCGTCTTCAAACCTTCGTCTTTATGTATATCTTCTGACATTCACAACCATTGCAAATAACTGTCCGAATGTAAGTTACAACACAGTGATACAAGTTAGAGCTATACATACTGTCATTTCTAACGTAAACTAGAAAGACTGTTTTCGTACAGAAATGTATTTATCCCTGACAAATATGTATGAGGATAATGACGTGCTTAGCGATCTAAGTAAAGCAAACACATTTTTCAATTGATTTCTTATCTATTTGCCGTTTGGATGAAAGTATCATTTAAAGCGTATCTAAGTTACATATCCCCATTATCTCTCTCATTACGAACTGGATCATATTATTATGTTTGTAACATAGACAAGCAGTACGTTAATACATGAGCAAGGGATTACAAAATGTATTGTATTGGATCTAAACAGAATGATTTAAAAACAACCAACCTGTCTGGAATGTAGCCACAATAAGACTCCACAGTAAAAGATATGGATCGATCGAATGGTTAGCACTATATGCGTAAAATCTATCGCGCTGTCTTTATATATCATCGGTGCAACAAAGTCCCACCAATCAGAGCTTCTGAAACGATCATTGTACAAGGGGGAGTGGTTATAAACATGAAATGCAATATTCAATTGTCAGTCAAGATGAGACTGACACGTATTATCGAAGGCACTACCCAACATAGCTCGAATTGCTTTTCTTTACCTGCACAAGTACATGATCCAATAAAATGTATTTCTATATTTTTAATTTAATTCCGTTTTGATAGCTCTTTTGTGTAAACGTCCACGTTCATGGTCTGTTCAGGTAAGACTGAAAAAAGAAAAAACAAAAACTCTGAAGTATTAGTTAATACAGTTGAATGAAACAAAATGTGTTTCTGTTTAGAAAAGCCAGCAGATTTTGATAGGAACTTATTGAGTAATAAAAAGCTATTTAAATAATAAGAGTAAAGTATTTGATATGTGATATGGCGTGTAGTATAACGCTGAAATAAACGGACGTTTTCTTAATGCCATGAACTGATGCTAAAAATAGTACAGATGTATAAATTAGCAATACTGTTATTTACACAAAAAGTGTATGTATAACTTACATGTACATTGACTTCTCATGTTTGCCATGTTAAACTAAACTGTCTTCTGTTTATGCAACATAACCATTGTCAAAGTCTACTGTCTTAGAAGATTCAAAGAGTTCCAATTTTGTGTCAGTATGGTGTAATTTATTTTCTATAAACTATTATAGAAGTCCGACCCGGGCTCGCTTTTGACAGCAAGTTAAATTAGTGAACTATAGATGTAAAGTTCGGAGCTTCCAGTCATCAATGCTGACGGTTAGAATGTTAAATGTGCAAAAAGGTTGAAATTAAATGAATAACAATTCAATAACAATTCAATAATCAGATTTTTCATATCTCCAATTACACTCTTTCCGCTAGATCCTTTTATAGCCTATTACATCACTTGATTAGCAGTGTAAAAACTTGATTTCCACCTGTCCTTGTATTCTACTCATCTTGGTATTCTTCTCTATACTTGTTCTCTCAATTCCATCACTTCTTCTTTTGCGACTTTCTACAAACTCCTTCTTCTTCTCGTCGAAGTCTTCAAACACCTTTTCCTCTTCCTTCAGACTCCTTTTCCTCCTCCTCCACCTTCTCTCCACCGACTAGACTTCCGTCAACTTCGACGGTTTCAGCTAGTCTCAATTCCGTATCGAACTCTTAAAAACTCGGGATTCAATCGTACCCAATGTTCTTTGTCCCCTTAAATGCTTTCTGTGAAAACGCAAGGACGGTACAAACTTTTCCATTAGCCCTCTCATCTCACACTACACGCAGTATAGGGGGTTTCACTAGCTCACCAGAGGGCGTATCGGTGCAGCTGACTTCCTGATAGTTCAATAATTAGAGATGGCAGACGTAGATCAAGAAAATTTGACAAACCGCTCACATTTTGCAAACAAGACCGATATCTCACTATCTTAAAATGAAATTCTATCAATATTTGATAAATTGTGGTTACATCTTTATTTTTTTTCACTAACTTGCGCTGCAGCCAGCTTTTAAATGAATGTTTTCTGCCCGTTTCAGATCTTCATTATCTTTCCATTACTACATTATGTACTAGTTTGTGTTATTTGATTGTGCAAAAGTGTATCGCTGCGTAAAAAGTTCTTGCAATTTATCTCGCTTGAAGAATATAGAAAAGATGTTTATTTTTTTTACAGTTTTAATCATAGCAGTAAATTTATGTTGAACGACAATAAAAAAATTCTAACTTTTTAAAGTTCTTTTATTATTGATTTAGACTGTTGCATTTCTATTAATGTTAATTATATTTTAAATGAAATAACTTGAGTTTCTTTCAAAATGCACAAATGTCGTCCGTGCTTGAACAGACAGGCGCACGTACGAGTCTCCTTGATGATTATTCTAATTTTATTTCCTGGAACGGATGGAAATTTTAGAGTACATAATGTGGAGAAATATCTATGTTAGACCCACTATGCATGTAAAGGACATTTGTGGTTCTCACCTATCTGCCTGTCTTTCTGTATGTGTGTCTATCACATTTCATCTGGTGCATTGGGTATGTATATCCTCGAATGAATGTGTTTGCATACGTATATTACATAAACGTACTTCAGGTGAAAAATGAGTATAATTTGATACTAAGAAAGAACGAGTGACCTATAGAAAAAAAAGATGAATATTTGTGAGTATTTATTTATTATTGACTTGTATGGCTTTTTCTTACAAGCAGTCTCTTTTTTTTAAATAATACTGTTTGAAATTTTACATCCGGTCACGTGGATTTATATTGAACCAAAGTAGTAGGACGAAATCTATGAAATAATTGTATTTTTAAAACCTACATCTTTAATGCAAGGAAAGTTAAACATAATTAAGCTAATTTTAATAAGGCTGTTCTAAATGAATTTGCAGGTGTCAATCTGAAATCTTGTTAAAGACCCTAGCAGATTTGAAATTTCATGCATGTACCGTCCGATACTTGACGTTCAAAATTCAAAACGAAAATGAAACAAGATAAAACATCGTTAATCTGAAAATTGTACAATTTTTCCACCCAAATATGAAACAATATTTCATCAGCATTAATTACACTCCTTTATCGATAGCTAATGTAATTATTGATTTGTCAAATTCATCTGAATACATTAATATACTGTTCCATTTTTAAAATTTAAAAAAAAAAGTTTCTGATTTAAAATATTTAGAATTACATATCAGCTGCTTAATTGAATTCGTATTATAATTTTCTTATCGAACTTGTGTAATAACATTCTTAACTCGTGTTATAAACGAACTATTAGCCTTGCGAAAGTAACTGAGAAAGAAAGATATATCAACATATCAAAAATGCAAATTGTTGAAATTATATTTCTTTAAAGTTATGTAGGCAAAAAGGTGCAAGAAATGTTTAAAATTGGAGAGTAAGGTGAAATGTTCCTACAAATGTGTCTCAAATTATGGATAGTGAATCTATATTATCAGGTATAATATAAATATGGACAGTGTATTTAATTTAATTAATTTACATTCTTAAAGTATGGAAAGGAAATATTTAATTATATGATATAATGTAAGTATGGACACTGAATCTAATATCTGATTTTATTGTCTATAATTATTCTCTTAGTATGAACAAATTAAGTTTGACATATATAATTGATTCATTGGTTTTCCTTTGTTAACTTTATGTTCCGCTAATCAAGTGGCCATACACCACAATTAATTTTACTATATGTTCTCTACATATATTTCTCAGCACTGACCTTTCCACAGTGTGACAATCAATACAAATCATATGAAAATCTAAAATACCCCCAAAGATGACTTCAAGGTGAAATTCTTGTCAAGGGTTGACCGGCATTTTTTTGAGCTGCTGCACTGTAAACATAACAGCATGTACACAGACCGCATATTTCACTTCCGGATCATTACCAAGGCCTTATTACTCCATGTGCACTGTCGCCAAATTACACACTGACAACCACTCTCTCTGCTCATATTCTCAAGAATAAACAATTACCTTTAAATCCCTACCAAATATGCATCAATATAACTCTTCTATCACCACCAAAATGAGAGAGGAAAAAATGTTCTAAAAATAGACTGGAACTACATTCGTGGGTACTGAACTGGAAGTATTAATTGTGATGTGATTCCAAGTGTAGAACAGTAAACTATCCGGAACTGGAGATTTTTTGTGGGCATGCGCATTGGAGCTACGGGAGGTAATTTTAGACGCTACGATCAGTAACTCCGTTGCAACCGTGACACCCCCTATATCACCAGATAACGGCTATTACGATGCTACTGTCGCATTCATTCACATCGAGATACCCATACGTTCTTGTATGGTAAAACAATCGTCATAATACAGCACAGTATCAAATACGTCTTATATACACATTAATAAATTATGTCAAGACATATTCTTAATCATATAATATTATACAATTTCACAATAATCAGACACATTCCTTTACCTTACTCCCAAAACAAATTACAAAAATATTAATGTACCCATGCTCTGATATAGTCATATGTTCATAGTAACTAATCTTACATACATCAACCTATCCAAATTCACAAATCCAGCATGTGTAAATTATAACAACACGCATTAATAAATGCACTAGTTTACAAAGCAACATAATAGCGAAGTATAAAGTTAATTCTGACTACAAGCTAACATTATACATAATTCTCTACGTTAAGCTCATTTCTCACACACTACAATATATGATTGTATGACCTCTTTGTTTTCAGAGTATTTAAACATGCAAACATTCTATATGATTTCTTTACCTAGAAAGTCTAGAATGGATACACGAATATTAGTGTAAATACACATAGTAAATATAACAAACACTTGTAAATGAAATGACACCATAAGAAAATATCATTTTTAATCCTTATTCATGTCGTTTGAATAACAAAGTGATGACATGTACAAAAAGTCACAAGTTGACGTCGATAATGAAACTTTATATCCTTTATTGTTCCCCGTAAAAATGTCAATGTTGACCTACACAATGTAATTTTTTTATTTTAAAAAACTAACCAGAATACGTTTAGGTACATCTTGCCAATATATTGAAGTTAATGAGCAAAAAAGTTTATCTGCATGCATGACAGACACGCTCGTGGTCAAATTAGTATGTCTCTATACCACTGAAAAGAGGACGCAGTGTGGTTAGAAATTCAAAACTCGTAACATTTTTAGAAAGTTTCCTTCAACGCTTGATCAACGTTTATGTCCTTAATAGGCTTGGAGAATGATAATTGTATCTGCAAATACGATCTCAAACGTGTAATCGAAAAAGATCGTAACAACCCTGACACGTTTTAATTTTGTTTTGAAACTAGCTGAAACAAATAAAACGTATCAAATGTTGCCTATTGTGCATGGAAAAGTGTATAATGTCTTCAAAAGATTGATGTCACATACCATATTTATAATATAGTTTTCATTTGTGTCATTTTTATTAATGACAATATTCTTATTGATGGTGATCTCGTTATAAAATTCAATTTAAATGTAAGGCCGTATATCATGTATAGAGTACTATACAATACCTTGTAATATATATATTCATAAACAATTGTGGAATTGCCAAGTTAACGTCAACAGCCTATTTCAGTCTAAATAGGTCATGAGTGTCGAATGCAAGTCAAGTCCACATCGCGTTATCTAGGAATAACATTTGAATTGCAAATCGTAACTGTCCTAGCTGCTGATTGGCTATATGATAAGAAAGTAAAGTGTTGACTTTTAAGATTTTTAGCAAAATCAAATCAATTAAATACGTGGAATTATATTCTATGATTCAGATTTGTTATCTGCTGTATATAAAGTGATTATATAAAGCAATCGGAAATTTTGCCTTCCTTCTTCAGTTATATTTCAGTCTTGTGAGAGTAAGAGAGGATATTTATTATTCGTGTATTTATTTATTTATTTATTTATTATGTATTTATTTATTGATCGTTGAAATTGCAGAGTTGAAACGTTCATTCTAAAAGGAGAATAGCTTTCTGGATTATTGTGAACAATTCAATGGCATTTATATTTATTAATTCCCTTGGATTACGGCGGAACATTCGAGATTATTTGTGACATTCAACTTTCAATGGATTTATCTTGAAGTAAAACTATATGGATACTAGAAAAGTGTTTCTTCTGTGGTGCACATTAGAATTATCTTCCTGAATTCTTTTGGAGCTTTCCCGGATAACTTTGAAAAAGTACATTTACGAAATTGCAGAAATTCATAAAACACTGTTCGTTAGTTTTATTTCTTTCACTTTCTTTGACTTTTTATGCTTGGGAACTAAATCTATATTTTGGAGTTTCCTTGTTACGTAGTTTATTTAGGTCCCTCGGACGTAACAACTGTTTTTGCTCGTTTTAACGAAAATGACACGTTGTAGACAAAATAATGTACAATATAATTGTTCATATAAGATGATACGACTACAAGATGTGAATTATAACTAATCGGTTGTTATATGCGCTATCTTTTCAGATCAGTCATGAACTGCAAAACCGACCATTCCATTTTCAGTCGGAAATTCGACTAGAATTCAGCTCTCTGTTACGCTGTTTAAAATCACATCTTATGCAAGAGAAATGAAAAGCCAATCTCATTTTCCATGTGTATTGCTAACGTTTGTATAGGACACGAATCAGTTATTCAGAGTAAAATTGCTTTGAAGAATATGATTTCTTCCTTTCATCGTACCATTCATTACAAGTTCTGCGGCAGAACGTCACGTGTTCGATACCCGCCCAAGCCAGACCAGGTGGTTTGTCCTTGGAAAAAAAACATAAGTCCGGTTATATTGGCTGATTATATAGTTCAAAGTGGCATTACAGACAAAACTACGAAAGAATCTCAACAACCAGCCAGCAAAACAAGCACAAAATTGTATAATACTTCCTCACATATGCATGAATGTGGAATGCTACTGGATAAAATTCAATTTTCTGGGGATTTTTTACTTGCATTTACCTTGATGTTATCACATATTCGATCTGAACGTGCTCTAATAGATTTATCATTTGATGTTTTCCATATTGTTCTTGACATCTTATTTGGATCAATGTAATTATCGAAATTTCAAATAGCAGGATATAAGCAATTCATAGTTTTAACATTCTTAAATGTATGAATGTTTTTTTGCTTTAGCTATTCAGAGATCAAATGTGAAAATCAATGTGTGTTTTCATAATTTCTATAGTACTTGACGTCAGGGAGTCTTATTGCTCTATATAGAACATTTTCTCTATTTACGACTGCTTTGTGTACATCGGCCTTAGGGGTATGTTAGTTGAGCATTGTTTAAATTTCTTGAAATCCCCATTTCTATAAATACACAAGTATGTGACGAAGTGTACACTCTATACCTTTTGGGATCCATTATTCCAACATTCATAGTAAGTAGAGTTTTTAATGTACATAGGTCTAATTATCAGTTTGTAGGCAAGATTTACACAAGGACCACTTAGATCAGTTTCTTCATTTGCAATTGTATTAAAAAATAGCATAAGGGAAAAAAATTAGTTGTAATGACTGAGGTTTGCTTGTATTCAGTTTTATTATATTACTCATAACAGGATTGCTTCTTTATCGGTGTAGGGTTTAACGACATTCTTCAGCACAAGATAGGCTATACATCGCGACCAGAATAAATAGTGGAGGAAGAACCCCGGAAACCCCCAGACAGAACCACAGATCGAAAAGAAGCTACTGGCAAGCTTTCTTACATACCCACATTGGCCGAACCCGCGAATCGAACCCACACAGGCAGAGGTGAGATGGCAGAGATCCGTAGCGGTAAGCGCTTTAGACCACTCGGCCACTCGGCGCCCCTTTTCTTTCTTGTAAAAGAGCAATAGCACACCATGAAAGAAGACACCTTGGCATTCCATAAGACAAAACGTAATATCTGGGCATTTAAACATATTGTATTCCTGTCACTCGACTATTATTGCAGTTTATCAGATACATTCAGTAAGTTGTATCAAGTAATAATATGGATCAGAAAAATGACCTCTTATACAATCAAAGGTATAAAACTCCTTGATAATCCGAATATTCTAATCGCTAATGCTCCCAATAGATATATGGAAATTCCACGCAAGACGTAAAAACATTATGTAGTGAAATGGATAAAGGTTCACGGAAACAGAAATGGAATCACAACTTTAACCAAACGTAGTTAAGTATTGAGCCATAGTGTTACGCGAGGACATAGCCCAGGTGAATACGTAGTAACTGTAGCAGTTGCCTTGAAATAGTGTTACATTCCTTAACAGGATTAGATAAGGGTTTTTTGTAATATAAACGGAGGAAAGAAACATCGATATTAACCACTGGTTGTAGTAACTAAATGCATAAGGTCACTGTATGAGTGAATTGGATTCCAAACATGAGAGCATTGAATAAGGATTAGTGATGATTAGTAATTAAATTTATCAAACCAATTAATTATCCAGCTCGTATGTTTATCCATTAAAGCTGGAACAAATGTATTGATTCAAACTGGACAAGAATCCGTGTGTCACCGAGATAGATGCACATATAAATTCGCTTCATTCAGATGTCACGGCATTGTTTCCTTTTCTACACGACAGCAAGTCCACGGCAGAAAGAATCTCCAAAGATTTTTCAAAACCTGCAAAACCGCAAACAAAATAAAAGAAAAGAAATTTTATTAAAAAAATCAACATTTATGTCATTCATGATAACTTTACGTGACAAATGTACTCTTACTTAAATGTAATATTTGCATGACCTCCATTCAAACTAATTGTGTGGCATACTTAAACGAAATAGTTGTTGACTCGACATAGGGAGTCAACACTGGTCCATGAATGAGAATTCTTCACGTAATGTACATGTACTTAACTATAGTTCCTGCCAGCCCCTGAATTAAATAATGTAAAATATAAATGTCATAAACCCAAGTGACTTAAACAAAAATATATTATAAATTTAATAGATGATAAAGATATCCGTAACAGCTTATATGTCCCTACATTATACTTTACTATAAAAGACTCAAGACTTATATTTAGTATGCCAAATTGGGCTGGAATTTTAAACGTAATGTAGCCTTCATCTATTTTTTACCCCTTACTACATCATATTAGTTACCATAACTAAAATTCAGCTTTAGGATTAAAATATGTTATAGTAAAATAATCACTCTCTGCCTAACTGTCCATCTGTCTGTCTGTCTAAATATATGTATGTATGTCTGTCTTTCCCTCTGTATCTCTCTCTCTCTCTCTCTCTCTCTCTCTCTCTCTCTCTCTCTCTCTCTCTCTCTCTCTCTCTCTCGCATGCTTTCCTGCATTATAATACCCATTAGTGTAAACGAAATAATTAGCCTCAGCAAAGTATGATAACAGTGGGTGATTGGGTGAAAGGTAAATGTGTTAACTAGGTACAGAGTTATAGATAGCTGAGACAAGAGGGGTGGAACATGAATACAATACACGAATATGCGTCGTACAGATAGTTATGGTATGTTCATATAAATTGCAAGTAATTATTATAGACACATCACAAGTTAGGCCATAATATAGTTAAGATGAACCTTGAGTTAGCGGGACAATCCTTGCTGGCAAAGATAGGTGAATCCAATTTAAAAATAGGAGCCATCGGTTGTTTACATTTTTGCAGTTTTTTATGGGTTTCTGATGCCTGTCTGGTGATTAAACTATCTTACGTTTTGAAAATCCACTGCTTTAGTCAACTAATACGTGTCCTATATTGATTTGGGATATTTTATTGCGCACGAGCCTTATTTAGTTATTGGTTGGTTTTAACGGCACTTTTTACATATTATGGACTATATCATGCCCAGGAAATAGGAGCTAAATGGCTTTCCTAAGGACACATAGAGGCAGCCAGGTCAGCGATCGAACTCTCGACTTTTGGATTTCGAGTCCGACATTATACCAACTAGGCTTCAACGAATCCACAAATGAGACTTGTGTATAAGGACCATGCATTTTTCTAGTTCTGAATTTTTACCACAAAAATATATATATGACTTACTAATGGAAGATATACAGCGGTATGACATAATGGTGTAATAGACTGCCGATCGCTCTTTCTTAAATTAGCGAAGACCTAAAGTCAGTATAGTTGACTTGTTACCTGATTGAAGTTGTACTGACTCGCCCATTTTTTATAAGAACTATCTATTCAAAATCGTTCTATTTCTCGCTGGAATTGTAATAGAAATGTAGCTGTATCTGTTATTTCGTTATTACCGCATCTCAGTCACCCTTAATACATATATCGTAATGTTTAACACATCTTACATTAAAGGTAGTGGTCTATGTGTATCTCTCTCTCTCTCTCTCTCTCTCTCTCTCTCTCTCTCTCTCTCTCTCTCTCCACACACACAGTCACCTGCGTTGCTGCATTAAAATATGATTAGGTGAGGACTAGAGGTTTTGTGTGAATTCTATTTAAAAATAAAAATAAGAAACGTTTTCCCACAACGATTACACTGCAAACAATACCAACGCAGTTTATGGTGCCTTACGGTCATTGAACTGACTTATGTTTTGAAAATCGACTTTTTGACTCAATTAATACGTCGCAAATTGTGTTTCGGGCTATTTTTGGATGGTTGAAGCATGTTTATTTATTTATTTATTTATTTATTTATTTATTTATTTATTTATTGGCTTATTTAACGCAACATTAAACATCTTATGGATTTAATCACGCCAAGAAAATGGAAGCTAATCGCCTTTCCAAAGGACGTGCAGAAGAAGCCGACTTAGGTTGGCCTGGGCACGTATCGAACCGAGTCCGTCACTATAGCAACTCAGCCTCACGAATCCCCGGACGAAACTTAAAGCAGATCGTTTTGTCATAAATAGCCGAAAGTGACTTTGATATATGTATTTGTTTCTCTACGTATCTACAGCCAACTTGGGAATGTATGTGCTTATAACAGATATATCTCAACTAATATTCGATACCTATTAAATATTGTCAATTTAGGCAAACTGAAAACAAATCCGATGAATGTGATACGATAACCATTAAAGGGAATTTTAATCACTATTTGCTGATTATGGGACAGCAGTAATTTGGGTAATGACATTATTATCACGAATAATCTAAGAGACACCATTTTGTCACTTAAGTTATTACCCAAAAATCTCATTTATGACCGCAATGACCTACTTTTCATACTAATGTATCTATTGAAAAGAGCATGTATCATGTACCATTTGAATTCATTCTTATGATATACTTTCAATTTGTTATAAATTATACGCATACAGATGAGGATATCTGTAATTTTGGACTGATTTTGTGGTAACTAACTTTTGTGCCAGTTCACTCGCTTCCTGTCTTGGTGCGTTTTTAAAGTTGTAAGAGTATTCTTTGTTTAAGTATTATTAAAGAGGAATTAAATCAAAGTAACGATTAAAGAACAAAATATTTAATTATTGAGGTATAACCCATGTGACACCATAATTGTTCGTTTCAGTCACTTCAAAACACCGAAAATAGCATTTTGGGTAATTATCTGAAATTCATCATATGTGTTTGTCCAAAATCACAAGTCCCATAATTATCTTATGCGAGTAAGTAAGTATGTATGTATGAATGTATGTATGTATGTATGTATGTATGTATGTATGTATGTATGTATGTATGTATGTATGTATGTATGTATGTATGCATGTATGTATGTATGTATGTATGTATGTATGTATGTATGTATGTATGTATGTATGTGTGTGTATATGTGTGTGTGTGTGTGTGTGTGTATGTATGTATGTATGTAAAATACTGCGTAAAGTAACATTAAAGTTTTCTTTATTTAACATATGCATTACAATCTCATATTTAATGTAGAATGTGCTTATGATATTATTAAGTATAGCATGTTGAATACTGCTTAAATGTTAATTACATTTCTTCTGTTTCTCCCAAAAGAGCCTGCACTGAAGCTCATGCACGTGATTCGGCAAACATATTCACTTTGTATTATACACCGTTCATGCAGGAATGCAGATTTCGATTTTGTTGTCAGTGTGTCCGCCTATCATTGTACCTCATTTATATCTACCTATGGTCATTATATGTCTGTGGGTCTATGTTAACAAGCGTATGGGTATATGCATATACATATGTAAATATTGAAGTGTATATTTGCATGGATGAGTGAACTTGGAAATGTGGAATGTGATAGAGAATGTGGTATGTATACTTGTATATCTTACCTTACAATTTCTGCACAACTGTAATTTCTCTGGTGTCTTCTTGAATTCGGATTTATCACACGGTTATTCTTGCCAAAATAATCAGATGTTCAAGATGATTCTTGATTGCATTGTGTAAGTTTTCTACACACTCCTTACATATTCCGACTAAATTACACCGCAAACATTTAATTGGCCACTTGACATTATGGGGTTATTAATATAATATGCCTGTACCCCTCCACTCCAACAAGCTGAGGGGTGGTGTTTCTAAATGGGCAAGAGACTGTGTTCATTCATATTTTCAAGTAGCATCTCAATCTAACATCATGTGATTTATACGTGGATTGAACTAATATCCCACACACACACACACACACACACACACACACACCAATGAAGTGTTGTTTTCTCAATAATATAACCCCAGTGGGATGACTCTAAGGTTGGCATGCTTCGCGGAAATTCAGGTCGCGGATCATGTCAAATTATAAATATGAAGCAAAGATGATAGTACACAATTTTTAATGATAAACAACGGTTCAACAAAAGTTGTTTTACAATATGATCTCATCATATAGGGTTGTGAACCTCCGGTTAGCTATGGTAATGAGAAATGGAAGTGTTGAATCGTATGTTTGAAATATATAGTCAATCGGGTAACGTTTGATTAAAACAAATGAGATGGAATAAAAACTGTAAGAATACGTGTTTCAAGTACGAAGTTATCCACACTTTTTCAAAATATGATCTAAGAAACAATCGGGGACTCGATCCGGTGCAGGATTAGTACATGCAATTACAGACATGTGCGATTACGTTACATTTCTAACGTACTATAGAACTGAGCAAGGGCTTTCTGTAGGCATGTAGAAGTGTTTTCATTGGCTTTGACCAAATATTGATTTTAAAATTTACCCATTTCATATGAATGTAACAGGATCAAATCCGGTCATACAAGTAAGTTGCAAATGATTGGCTTTTTGTAATAAAAATTAACAAAAGAAAGATTGCTATGAAACAGAAGAGAGAATAACGGAATGCGTTAGAAATATTAGTCGCGATTAGTTGATACATATTTTGAAACCAAAAACTGTAAAGATGTGTACTTGTTGACTCCAATAGAATTTTCCAGACACAGAACCAGAGGCAGTATGGGAAGAAGGGATCGTGGATCATGCGCTTATTTTTTTATTCGAAGGATAAATGGGGTTCCTGCATGACAAGAGCTGACAATTTGTTATATACAAAACATGTCTACAATATGCTAGATGTACTCGTTTCAGAGACATACAACCTGGAATGTAATATTTTTCACTAGAATTACACGCCATTGAAAATACATTTACACGAGACAGTCGCAATATACTAGCCATCAAACATGACTTAGTAGAATAATTTTACATTGATATTAGGTTGTATTTTGGTAAACTCTTTAATTAGATAATAAAGTGCTGCCAAGCTGACTGATTAATGTTCATGAATATAATCTACCTTTTCCAGTATATACCCAGGAACTATGTTTCAGTTTTTCTGTATCAACTGCCTACTACTGAAATTAGAGATTTATTCATTTGAAAGACTATACTTACCTGTCGATTGCTTTTCCGGTGAGATAGTTGTAAACTGAGTCTTTCTTAAGATCTCAAATGGATTAATTAAAATTGTAGTAGTGACAAGCTAAAATAAATTAACATATATCACGCAGTCTCTAATATACACCTGTATCTATAGACCGTCAAACAATGGTGTGGCTGGCAAAAGATTGAGCAACACTTGATTTACTGGCTAACTGGCAGCTAGGCCGATCCGATAATCTTTACGAGGTTTGGTGCTGATTTATCGGCCTAACTGGAAGCTTGTCTGATATTTATGTGAACCTTTATTATCTAAAGCCAGCCCTACCCAATTACAGGATGACGCATACGTAACGTGTTTACTTAGTACTCAAGTCAAAACGTGGTTATAGTTACGAACGAAGATTTTGCAGATTTTATACGAGTGTATGCCTAATATCCGTTATCTATCTTACTGGCATTATATTTCATATAGTTTTCAGACATTTTTAGCATGAACAAAATCATTGTACACTAATTCACATGAGGTAGTCAATTTGTTTCGATATGGTGTTCTTTGCTAATTAATTGCACATAGGTACTTATGCTCAGGCGTTGGGTCCATTATATATATATATATATATATATATATATATATATATATATATATATATATATATATATATATATATATATATATATATATATGCCGACAATCAAACCACACTATTTGCTGCCAAACATAGTTTTAGTTCCTAAAGATTGCACCTGGAAAGAATCATGATACCAACATGTTTTACCGTGCAATCGTTTGAAACATATTGTAACCTCCACCCAAACACACACACACACACACACACACACACACACACCATAATGAAGTGTTGTTTTGTCAATAATATAACTCCAGTGGAATGAATCTAAGATCGGCGTGCTGCGGAGAAATTCAGGTCGGGGATCATGTCAAATTATAAATATGAAGCAAAATTGATAGTACACAATTTTTAATCACGAACAACGGTTCAAAACATGCTGTTTTATAATAAGATCTCATCATATAGGGTTATGAACCTCCGGTCAGTTGTGGTAATGAGAGATGGAAGTGTTGAATGTTTGAAATATATAGTCAAACGGGTAACGTTTGATTAAAACAAATGAGATGGAATAAAAATTGTAACAATAAGTGTTTTAAGTACGAACTTATCCACACTTTTTTAAAATATGATCTAAGCCACAATCGGGGACTCTCAATCCGGTGCAAGATTAGTACATGCAATTACAGACATGTGCGATTACGTTACATTTCTAACGTACTATAGAACTGAGTAAGAGCTTTCTGTATGCATGTAGAAGTGTTTTTCATGGCTTTGTCCGGATAATGATTTTAAAATTTACCCATGTCATATGAATGTAACCGGATCAAATCCGGTCATACAAGTAAGTTGCAAATGACTGGCATTTTGTAATAAAAATTGACAAAAGAAAGATTGCTATGAACCAGAAGAGAGAATAACATAATGCGTTAGAAATATTTAGTCGCGATTAGTTGTTAAATTTTTCAAAACCAAAAACTGTTAACACGTGTACTTGTTTACTCCATAGAATTACCCAAAGACAGAACAAAAGGCAGTCTGGGAAGAAAGGATCGTGGATCATGAGCTTACTTTTTATTCCAAGGACAAATGGGTTACAGCATAAAAAGAGCTGGATTATGTTTACAAAACATGTTCACAATACATTTACACACTCGTGTACAGACAACCCAAACGCTAGATGTACTCGTCTCAGAAACATACAACCTGAAATGTAATATTTTCCACTAAAATTTTGCGCCTTGGAAAATAAAATTACACGCAATCATTGCAATATTCTAGCCATCAAACATGATGTTTAGTAGAATAATTTGACATGGATATTAGGTTGTATTTTGTTAAAGTCTCTAATTAGATAATAAAGTGCTGCCACGCTGATATATTATAGCCAGGAACAATGTGTCAGTTTTTCTGAATCAACTGTCTACTACAGAACTTAGAGATTGAAAGACTATACTCACCTGTCCATTTATTTTCCAGTGAGGTTGTAGCTAGACATTTTTAATTAATCTCCTGCTAAGAACTATTGCTAAGTCGTTTCAGCAACACTACGTTCGTGATCATTCAAGGACTCATTTGTACTTGTATCTTCTTATAATATATGCTCAAAAAAGGGCACGCTCGTCTTTTCTAAGATCTCAAACGGATTGATTAAAATTGCAGTAGTGACAAGCTAAAAGAAATTAACATATTTCACGCAGTCTCTAACATACACCTGTATCTATAGACCGTCAAATAATGGTGTAGCTGTAGCTGGGAAAAGATTGAGCAGGACTAGAGTTACTGGCACACTAGCAGCTAGGCCGATCCGATAACCGTTACGGATTTTGATATTGAAGCTTGTCTGATATTTATGTGAACCTCCATTATCCAAAGCCACCCACCCACCCACCTTACAGGATGACGCATATGTAACGTGGCTGCTTAGTACGTAAGTCAAAAGTTATGACCAGTTCGTGGTTATAGTTACTAACAATGGTTTTGCATATTTTCTATGAATGTATGCCTAATGTCCGTTATCTGTCTTACTGGCATTATATTTTATATAGAGTCCGGACATTTTCATCATGTACCAAAACATTGTACATCGATTAACATGGCCTTATTATACTGATCCATTTGTATCTATAAACCTTATACGGTTTATGCTTGAAATATAAATAGGACTTTATTGAGGGTTGTTGTTTCAAACATCAACACAGCATATTCAATCTTCTGTAAGTATTCAATTGTAGGAATATTTATAAATAAGAACAATATACATCTGCCTCATGCTTAGTACGCAGGAAAATCAGGCTTGGTAAAAGTAAGAAGGTGATCTAGCTACCAACACTCGCCTATAACACGATTCTTAATATTGACAATTTATACAAGATATACAATATATATTAAACTGCCATGATTGTTACTTTGATAACCAGTTTATCATCCTTTACCAACCTTTCCAACTCGCTGTGCCTATAACACGATTCTTAATAATGCTAACTAGACAATTTATAACATATATACAATACTGCAACACTTTCTAATGCAATACAAATATGTTCATTTATGTTATTACTGACCGATATCCCGTTAAGTTACCTCCTGCGAAGTTCAACAGCATAATACTCTAGAGAAAGCACTGTTATTCGCCAACGCTTCCTTTGCTGATCATACATGCTGTTATCGTTAACGTGAATAACCTCAAGAGCATTTGTCACTAGAAGCATGATTTACTTAATCAATATAAATATGTATCAATTGAAACATTACAGATTGACAAACATTCCATTATTGTATATCAATGCCCAAGAGGTGAGTGCTAGATTTAAGATCTCAATATATTTACACACTGTCAGATAAATTGACTCCCTTCGCGAAATAAATATAGATGAAACATTAGGAATATAGAAAAAACCTGTCAAAAAAGATGACGTTCTCAAAAGAATGATAGCATACAAGACACTTATTCAGCTAAGTGGCAGGAAAAGTTAGAAGGATAAAAGATTTAAACGTAACCTTGTTGTGTATACGGATATTTGTATAAAGAAATTGATTTTAAATACGTCTAATTTCTTTTGGATGGCTCTCCGGCAATCGATGCGTATAACCAAAAGCATTAGACAATACTTGGTCAATAAAGCACCGATGCTCAAAGTTGGTCAACATGAAAATTAGTTTGCAAATTTGTCATATGTTTGGTGTGAGTCAGATACACTTATGTTCAAGACAGGCGTTAATTTAATATGCAAGAAAGTTTGAGCTGTTTCAAATTCATTAATTTAAACACAAAACAATTCTTTTTATGACCGAATTCAATACTATTTTGTTACAATATGAAACAATATTCATATCATAATGGTGATAATCTGTTTTTCTTTGCTGTGTGTTTTCCAAGCTACAATGAACATCTCGTTACAGTTCGAATCCTCGAGAAAATGTTTACGTACGATATGTATTTGTATAATACAACGAACTTTTGCAAGAACTGGTTCCCGGTTCATTAAAATATCTTCAACATATCATAATTTCCTTACAGAAAATTTGCAAATTCACAAAATTACATTTACCTTTGCCTTTCTGTGAAATTACCTAGTGTCGGTGGTGGTGGGGTGCTGTATGTGGCATGTGACAGCTCGCTATATAATGACATATTCATGGGCAGAGTTTCACAAAAGCGCAATCAACAACCAACGGAACATGACCCACTCTCAGTATTGGATATATCATACGTCTAGTGCCGTGTCATGTCTTCCAAACCTATATATGGTTATTGGATTTGGATAGCAACAGTTAGCAAATTATGACGCAGGAGAAGCTAAGCCACATGGGCCATTAGTGGGTCAAGACCAAAACCCAAAGCAAATAGTATACGTACCAAATTTCAGATTTCCACCCACAATAGTTTAAATCTTTAGATTATTTGATATAAATAACTATTCAATATTATCATAAAGTTTGAATATTGATTGTGTTATAAGATTTAATGTCTTACTTTAATTAATGATTTACAAGGATACATGTGAATTCACCGAATTTTGATGTCGTAGATAATTTATCGACAGTGTATAATGTATTAGGTCAAGGCAAACCGAATTAACAGGTGGTTTATCTGTATTGATCTGAAGACATGTGTAGTAAATTACTAGCCGTAAAATTGTTGTCACTGATAGTAATATCTGATTGTTCGAACCAGCAAAACGGACAGTCTCATCAATATTACCGTGTAACAAGAGACTTAGGTTGTTTACTTTTCTTTTGGAAGGAAGGACGAAAATAGCTTTTTTATTTGGAGAGACGTGCAGTACCAAATAGAGGACGTACAAGGCGGGAAAAGAATATTGTGAAGTAGAAGTTGCGAGGTTCATACATCGATACAGAGGACAAGTCTGAGTTCGAGCGGAACATCCACGAGGGAAAAGTATCTCGAGAGACAGGAATCTCTGGGTCAACATTTGAGTGAGCAGAGAACGCAATTCGACGAAACAGGTCATGATAATCGAACAACGCGGATGAGTTTGATTGAACTCTCGATTCTCTGATGAAGTTAACTATCAGTAATAGAACGGCTAAATTTGTTTAATTCTATATTCAATCTATTTGTAATTCGGTTAAAGTTAATTCTAAAACAACGTGCATTCCGAATGAAAGGAAATTTCACTGTGTATGTCTTTGATTAAATTGTTTATTTATTTTTACGGGGGCTCGTAGTTTCTTTGTTCAATATATTAACTCAGTTTACCATATATATTCTATACTCGAACCGGGCAATTATACCGTGGGCGGTCATCTCCTCGATAGCGAGTATCAGAGGGGAGTGGGTTAGAGTGTTGTTATTATATGTTGTGCAATACCCTTTGACAAAGTGGGGCGTTACGCTAACCCTTTGACAAGTGGGACTTATACAATATTATACAAATAACGCTCATGACCCGCGAGACTTTGATATATATCGTGTTACAAATAATAGAATGAATGTCTGATAATATAGATAATCAATGATAAAGTAGTCCATATGTTTGTCCTACTTGTTATTTATCCCAAAATAAGGCAGAAGTAGTACACAGTAGAAACTAATTTAAAATAATCCTTTTACGAAGGAAATTTTGGGTATTTTTAAAGTTAAAATGTTAATTCGTAATAGAGTTGCTATTTGCACCTTGATTTGGACGTCTGCTGTCCTGAATTCGATCCATGGCAAAAGCGTGTGACATGATCAGTGATTTACGATCGATGTATTTTCTTCTTTCCAAGAGAGAATACAAAAATTGTGAGGTTAAAAGGTTCTTTGGCAGTCTCTCTTTGTTATTTCATAATACACATATTGGACGCATATTCAGAGTACATATTAGACGTTTAATAAGCCGACTTTCTGCACGCAGTGTTATACAACGCAGACTGTCATATTTACCAGAGAAGCAGATGTGGTGTACTTTCATGTTTCATTCAGCGCTAAAATATTTGGTGAAGTTATTGTTTTCAGAACCCAAGTAACAAAATTCTAACTATTAATCATAACCTAAACATCTTGGGCGCTGATTGTCCGTCTAATCCCGCATCTTGCACAAATGCACAAATAACATTAATTGTATTATAAGTGACTGAAACAGCCTTAAGTTATAAGGCTCACCCTAGCCATATTAGTTAGCATTTTCTTTCTGATCTGTTGCCATTAACGTAATGACAACGGCACTTATTTGAAATGTTATTGAGATGTAACATAATTATATACAACATCTGGTCAAAGATCATTTCTATTTGTTCACGTTTTTGTGCTCACTGGTTTTTTTGTTGTTTATTAATTTTTCTTATTTTTTGTTTTGCATTGTAGCCGTTGCTTTTGTGCCACAGGTAGTTTTGTCTGTTATTGTAACAATAGACGACATATGACTGACAATTTATATATACACGTAAGGCTATCCCGTAAGATCAAATGACCTCATAAGCAGTAGATCTTTATAAAGATAAATGACTATACTCAGAATAAATATATTTATTCCTGATCTTCTTACTTCCCAAATCAATGTTTCATCACGCGAGCATTAGTTCAAAGATCGCTTTTTTATCTTTAGATAAAACTAGAACCCATTTTCACTATTCCTAACTTTGTTTGAAAGAAATCTTTTGAAGTAAATATAACGTAGATTGTAGCTAATAATTTAGATCTTCCCAGTACAAAGGAGGAGATATTTTCTTGTATAAATTTGATTGAAAATGGACACAAGTTTGGCATACATTAATAAATGTTTAGAATCGTCTGAATTGAAGATAAACACCTGTCTAATTACTTTATTTCAGAGATATACCAGTGTTTATACTTTACTTAGCTCTTTCGTGCAACGGTATAATGAGATA